>JAVLUX010000009.1:49614840-49617340 GCA_032164185.1 Moxostoma hubbsi | reverse complement strand
TGTCACGCGCGCTCGCGTCTCCCCGAGAGTGGGCGCGCACTGGGCTCAAGGGATCAATATGGATCGATCGCCCGGGAAGGAGCCCTGATTACTGGACCACGTGCGCAAGAGAAAACAGAGGAAAATCGATCATTGCAGCTTTTAGGGCAACAGCAGAGCGCAGACTGAAAGAAGAAAGACGCGTATTCTGCCTGGTGCATTAGACGCACTTTCTGTAAAGAGAAGGCTAAAAAAAAACATCCAGTATGTCTGAAAATCATATTTATTTAATTATTTATATTCATATAAAATACTGTAAAATATCATATGGCCGCTAATCATCAAGGCTGGTGCCTAAACTGTTGTAGATCATCACTCATGGTAGCAACTCCAAACCCGTTTGACGCGTTTTCTTCTTTATTCCATGAAATACAAGCGGGAGATTTACCGAATGTCGGAGTTTATCAATAAAAAAAAATGTATGCACCCGTTTACGTTACTTATACCATATTTATAAGAGCTCTCAAAACTCATTTTAAACATTAAAAAGCATCACGTTCAAATCGATCGCTTTATGTGCTAGAACCAGTGACATTTCCCGCCAAAACTCGCCACTCGTCTAAAGGATGCATTTTAAATGCGTACACGCGGGAATAAAAACCGCGGTTAATTTGTGGAGATTTTCAGCGACTTAAATTTCAGTTTTGTCCTCATAAAAAGGGCTGTTTCACATTATAAGTCTTGGAAAATATTAGTCAAGTGATTTGGTTTATTTTAGGTGCTAAAGTGTAAAGCATATGGACAACAGCAGCTGTAGAGATATCTGCTTTTGTTTCACTGAAGAAAGTCATGCAGGGTTGCAAAATAAAATGATGAATCTTTATGTTTTGGTAAACTATCCTCATGTGTAAACACAATGCACAGAAGCAGAACACTACATGAATGGCCGCCTCACCCCTAAACTAATTTCAGGACAGTGTAGGAGAGCTGTACAGTTACTAATGTGGGCAAATCTTACATTAATTATAGCTAGAGATCATGTTCAGATCTGCAGAATACTTCATACACAAGGGTGTAGCAGCCATGGGGGACGTGGGGTCCTCATCCCTGCACTCTTTAAAAAGGTGATTTTTGTCCGCCGCACTTTTCCAAGCTAAACCCATAGCGAGTCCAAATTATGGATTTGTACACTGTATTCTTTGTGTTTTGTAGCTTTGGGCTGATTGAGCGACCATTGAAACTCTTTATAATCATAATAAACTATTATTGTCTGATAAAAGTCATGCTCAGCAGCTCACAAACTGAGGGGAAATTATAGATTTGCTTTGTTCTTATAACGCTTAAATCCTGTATTAAAGTCTCCCTGTAGGTCTGTCGACAAACACGTTTTAAAGTCTGTAAATGTTCTTTTGATGGTTGATTCAGTGACTCACACAAGACACTCATTCATCACCTTCTGGCATCATCAGAAACACTCACTGAATCATTAAATGATCTGAAGGAATTTTGGTGAACGTCGTGAACACACTCGAACCACTTGCATACATTCAAATCCCACAATGCACCATTGCCATTATTGTAATTGATTAAATCATGTATTCAGGACCCGCTCACGTGTCCAACAGAAGTTATTATTTAAAAGTAAATAATATGTATATATTACTATAATCCTCATATCATACTTGTATATTAATATATACTGTAATATATGAATACTGTACTGTAAGTGTCTGTTTGAGCCACCTATGACAGCTGTGCCCCCCCACTTTTAACATGACTGCTACGCCCCTGTTCATACAATTCATGCCACAAAATGATGGTGCCATTGTACTGGAGGCTGTTATATTCAGAGTATTTTAAGCAAGAATGCAGCACGATATTCAAGAAAACAAACTGTAGAAAAATTACATTAAATTAACGGTAAAATACCGACAAATGTGGTTGCCAGAAATTCACCATAAAGTTTGTATTACGCATTACGAGTATATTTAATGGTTCAATGAGGTTTATGTTTTAAATGACAAATTTAATCTACTAACCTTCTGGAACAATACAAATGTACCTTTCACTATAAAATATACCGCTGAGTACTGTAGTTACCACAAAATACCGCATGATGACTTAAAGCGTGTTAAGAATAGCCCTTTTAGGAACAATTAAACATGCACATATATAGTGCAAAACACCACGTGACTCTGAAATAATAAACATGAACTAAACTACGCAAACAAATGTACATGACTTATATTAAAAATGAGAAGAAACATAACTATTACCATTAAAATAAACTGTCAAATGACATGTAGTGTCTTCTTAAATATATATACAGTACGGTAAAAAAAAAAAATAAATAAATAATAATAATAATAATAATCTCTCTCTCTCTCTCTCTCTCTCTCTCTCTATATATATATATATATATATATATATATTTTTTTTTTTTTTTTTTTTTACCGTATACTGTATATATTTAAGAAGACACTACATGCATATAGGCTATATTATTTTATTTTTTTCAAAA
>JAVLUX010000009.1:49594840-49604840 GCA_032164185.1 Moxostoma hubbsi | reverse complement strand
GGCTGTCTCCGCAGAGCTCTTTTGCTGCACTTTGCTTGCTGTGATTCTCTAATTGGTGGATTTTTCTCTGCAGGATCATGGGAAGTTTAGTTCTTTACCAGGAATTCTGCTAATAAACATAAATGTTTTTTTATTAAGATTAAATAACGTGGATAGGTGACTTCAACGGATGCATGTACCATCAACTAACATCCTCAACTTAGTTTTAAACCGTCTTTAAAGGTTTATTAATTATCGATAAAAATCTATTTGCCTTCCAGAACCAGACCGTTGAGCTCTACTGGCCTTATTTGATCATTTGTTGTGTTTGAATATTTTTTATGTACCTGGTTTGTTCAAATGTTCACTGTTGGCACTTCTGGTGTGTTCAAGGCCTCCTGGGAAGTTCGTATTTCCGAGGTGGGAAATCGTAAATACAATGTGATGTGCGTTCAAGTTATTTTAGTCGGAAAGAATGGACCAGTTTTGCAATTTCATTTTTCTTATTTCTCTCTTTTTCTCGATCCTTGCACTTTCCTTCTCCTCTTATTTTTTGTTTTTGTTTTCCCTCCCTTCGTCCCGTTCCCTGGCTCTAGAGAGGCCTCCTCCTCGTTACACTCCTCCCTCCTTTGCCTCAGGCTACAGGTAATGTGGTAGAAATATTCATATGAAAATAAAAGTCCTTCGCATAGCACCTAATTGGACAAGTCATATATCAAATGAAAGCTCTCGTCCTCATGAATGTGTTTGTATAGTTATTTTTGTCCCCTTAATATCACAGTTCAAAAGATTTAATAAAGAATTACAAAATTAAATATGATTTCTGTTTGTCATCAAATACAAACGTCACATTTATGTTCCTGTAAGCAGTCAAAAAACATTATATCTGGTTTTCCCTTAGGGAGCAATCTAAAAGCAAAACTGAGACACTGTTTACTTGTCTGTGAGCTTGCTTGGCTGAAAAACCCAATGCTATATCTTAGATGTCCAGAACAAAATATGTTAACGCATGCAAAATAAATAATCAGAAATATATGTTTTTGACTGTTGATAATAAAAATCTATTATATATAATTGCCAAGGAGACGATCTCAACTTTCCAATGACACCTAGATTGAGCTTGTAGTCCACTCAGAGGCCGAGATATTCAATGAAATAATGAGGGTGTTGCTTGAACTGAACATTAGACTGAATGTCTATGGACGAGCACATCTGTGAGGGGTAAAATGTGTTGGAGCGCCACCTACAGTTCACATCTGTGTATTGTGATGGAATGTGTTAGAGCGCCACCTACAGTTCACATCTGTGTATTGTGATGGAATGTGTTAGAGCGCCACCTACAGTTCACATCTGTGTATTGTGATGGAATGTGTTAGAGCGCCACCTACAGTTCACATCTGTGTATTGTGATGGAATGTGTTAGAGCGCCACCTACAGTTCACATCTGTGTATTGTGATGGAATGCGTTAGAGCGCCACCTACAGTTCACATCTGTGTATTGTGATGGAATGCGTTAGAGCGCCACCTACAGTTCACATCTGTGTATTGTGATGGAATGTGTTAGAGCGCCCCCTACAGTTCACATCTGTGTATTGTGATGGAATGTGTCAGAGCGCCCCCTACAGTTCACATCTGTATACTGTTATGGAATGTGTTAGAGCTCCACCTACAGTTCACATCTGTGTATTGTGATGGAATGTGTTAGAGCGCCACCTACAGTTCACATCTGTGTATTGTGATGGACTGTGTTAGAGCTCCACCTACAGTTCACATCTGTGTATTGTGATGGACTGTGTTAGAGCTCCACCTACAGTTCACATCTGTGTATTGTGATGGAATGTGTTAGAGCGCCACCTACAGTTCACATCTGTGTATTGTGATGGAATGTGATAGAGCGCCCCCTACAGTTCACATCTGTGTATTGTGATGGAATGTGTCAGAGCGCCCCCTACAGTTCACATCTGTATACTGTTATGGAATGTGTTAGAGCGCCACCTACAGTTCACATCTGTGTACTGTGATGGAATGTGTTAGAGCGCCACCTACAGTTCACATCTGTGTACTGTGATGGAATGTGTTAGAGCGCCACCTACAGTTCACATCTGTGTACTGTGATGGAATGTGTTAGAGCGCCACCTACAGTTCACATCTGTGTATTGTGATGGAATGTGTTAGAGCGCCACCTACAGTTCACATCTGTGTATTGTGATGGACTGTGTTAGAGCGCCACCTACAGTTCACATCTGTGTATTGTGATGGACTGTGTTAGAGCGCCACCTACAGTTCACATCTGTGTATTGTGATGGAATGTGTTAGAGCGCCACCTACAGTTCACATCTGTGTATTGTGATGGAATGTGTTAGAGCGCCACCTACAGTTCACATCTGTGTATTGTGATGGAATGTGTTAGAGCGCCACCTACAGTTCACATCTGTGTATTGTGATGGAATGTGTTAGAGCGCCACCTACAGTTCACATCTGTGTATTGTGATGGAATGCGTTAGAGCGCCCCCTACAGTTCACATCTGTGTATTGTGATGGAATGCGTTAGAGCGCCCCCTACAGTTCACATCTGTGTATTGTGATGGAATGCGTTAGAGCGCCCCCTACAGTTCACATCTGTGTATTGTGATGGAATGCGTTAGAGCGCCCCCTACAGTTCACATCTGTGTATTGTGATGGAATGTGTTAGAGCGCCACCTACAGTTCACATCTGTGTATTGTGATGGAATGTGTTAGAGCGCCACCTACAGTTCACATCTGTGTATTGTGATGGAATGTGTTAGAGCGCCCCCTACAGTTCACATCTGTGTATTGTGATGGAATGTGTTAGAGCGCTACCTACAGTTCACATCTGTGTATTGTGATGGAATGTGTTAGAGCGCCCCCTACAGTTCACATCTGTGTATTGTGATGGAATGTGTTAGAGCGCCACCTACAGTTCACATCTGTGTATTGTGATGGAATGTGTCAGAGCACCACCTACAGTTCACATCTGTGTATTGTGATGGAATGTGTCAGAGCGCTACCTACAGTTCACATCTGTATACTGTTATGGAATGTGATAGGGAAAAAAATATTTTTCTAGAGTTTTCTGCCACCTAGTGGAATAAAATGAGACTTTTCAAAGTGCGGTAGAGAGAACAGAACCAGAATTACACGTTTACAAATTTAGCGCAAAAAAACAAAAGTTTTATTTTTGTTTATTATTTTGTCTCATAAAACCGAATTTTGTTTATCAGAAGATTATAAACGCATACAATATTATTTATGAATAATTAAAAAAATTATTAAAATAATATATATTTTTTTGACTAATTATTTTGCAATTATTTCACAGCAAGTGTGAATGTTGGGCTTTTAAATTTGAGTGTGAAAAATTGTGTGTTGCGGCCAAAAAATCCAGCATTGTATAAGGGGTTAAACCAGGATAGGACTACGTTTTTGAATCCTTTCGCTGTCCTAATTTTGAACTTAATTCATCTTCCTGTACATACTGTTGGCTTGTCACACTGACATATAATACGATGTATAGTGAGGTTTGATTCATGGTCATCAAACCGAGTGATGTGACAGCATTTAAATATCCAGAAACGTTTGGTTTCTCCAGTAAGAATCGTTTCACCTCATCAGCCATCTTGCATTCAGCACGCGTTCATGCGACGTCTGTCTGTTCATCGGGGACTCTGAATTTCTGCTGTTGTGAACATTCTGATTCAATAGCGCCGTGGCAGTCGTAATGGATGGAGGGCAATTTTTTTGTGATGTGTTGCAGAGAGAAAAGACGGAGAGTCGAGGGGGTTGTAGGCTGGAATATTGATCGATCATACGTGCAGCGGCAGGCAAACATATGTGAATGCCAGACACAGACCCGACGGCTGTAAGAGACTGTGATTCTGTCTCGACCAGCACTTCTCCATATCTGCTGACTTTCACTGTGCAGAGATCATGAGATTAATTGAAATGAGCGGTTGGATTAGACTAGCACATGTGGTCAGGTGTTGCTATGTAAAATGAATCAACATTAAAGCTTGGGTTGCAATATCATACTACCGTTATTTACTCAAATGTAAGGAAAGAAATGAGTAAACAGGTGCAAAGAGAGTAACACTTCAGTTAACAAGCCAAGCAGACACAGTTTTTGGTCGATGCTGATCATTTAAAAATGTGTTTATTTTTTGGCCTGGCCGATATATATATTGTCCTGTCACTAACAACCATACCACTCTTACTATCTCTGCAGTATATAGGATGTATATTGTTTTTGTGTGTGTGTGTGTGTGTGTGTGTGTGTGTGTGTGTGTGTGTGTGAGAGAGAGTGTGTGTGTGTGTCAGTGTGTGTGTGTGAGAGAGAGTGTGTGTGTGTGTCAGTGTGTGTGTGTTTGTGTGTGTGTGTGTATAAGTGTGTGTGTGTGTGTGTGTGTGTTTTGCACTGAGGATGTTTTAGAGTTTCACCCTGTAATTTCTGTTTTTCTTTATTGTGGCTGATTTATTGATTGTATTTGACAGATAAAAATTGTTCTGTTTTTGGTCTTCCCCAATTATTTTCAATGTTCAGTCAATTTAACCACAAAGTCTTTTTTAGGTTCAGATGGTAAATGGAGGAAAAGTCACCAAGTCTCGTACTGCTCAGATAAAGGAAACCATTTTTATTAAATGTGGAAAATGTATTTCTGTCAAAAATGAACAAAAGGGGTTTAAGAAAACTCTTTTATAACTTGTGGAAGCACTGGCCACCATTGAATCAAGTTCAGACAAACATACTGTAAATTAATTCATAAATATCTTGTTTCATTTATTATTTTGTTTTCCACTTTTAGGCACTGAAGTCACTCAATATTCTCTTGCTTATGTCTAAAGCGACTGTAATGTTTTCTCTGTCATTAGACGTGACATTATGGCTCTGAAAGCCGTTTGGACACTTCAAATATTAGTTGTACATCTTTGCTGAACATAAATGCAATCTAATTATTTGGTGTACTGTAACTATTCTGCATTTGAACTGCAAGTTTATCCAAATTAACAGTTTCTGTAAGAATATGGGGGAATGAAGGTTGTGATTAACCCTCCTATGGTATTTTGTCATTTTTGACTGAAATCAATTTTCCTCATTTAATAAAACTGTTTTTCTTTACCTGAGCAGTACGAGACTTTTCCTCCATTTGCCATCTGAACATACAAAAATGGGATTGATTTGATAAGTCTAATTAAAAAAGCTACACATTTAGTATTCACAGTCAAAATTGTCCGACCATTGAAAATGAATGAGAAAGACCAAAAAGAGAGCAATCTTATCTGTCAAATACAATCAATAAATCAGCCTAAAAAACTGACAGAAATTACAGGGTGAAACTCTAAAACATCCTCAGTGCAAAACACACACACACACAAACACACTTACACAAACACACAAACACACTTATAAACACACACACACACACACACACACAAACACACTTAGACAAACACACTTACACGCACTTACACACACATACACGCACACACACACACACATACACACACTCACACTTACACACAAACACATTTACACACACACTCACACACACACACACACACATACACTTACACACACACACACACATACACTTACACACACACACACACATACACACACACAAACACACACACACACACAAACACACTTACAAACACACACACAAAAACACACTTACACAAACACACTTACAAACACACACACACACACACACAAACACACTTACACAAAAACACAAACACACTTACACTTACACACATACACGCACACACACACAAACACACTCACACTTACACACAAACATATTTACACACACACACACACACTCACACTCACACTTACACACAAACACATTTACACACACACACACACACACTTACACTTACACACAAACACATTTACACACACACTCACACTTACACACAAACACATTTACACACACACACACACACTCACACTTACACACAAACACATTTACACACACACTCACACTTACACACAAACACATTTACACACACACACACACACACACATACACTTACACATACACACAAACTGACTTACACACACACACACACGTACATGTACAGACACTATAAATCAAAACAATAAATCAGTCATAATTCTAAACTCCAGGGCTGGGCTGGCAATCTGGCATACCGGGCATTTTTCCGGTGGGCCGACGCACTTTGGGGCCGATCAGGGGTGGACTGGCCATCTGGTGAACCGAGTGGGCCGGTGGGTCGTCCGCGAAACGTGCTGATCGGGCTGCGATAAGCTAAAATGAGCCGCCGCATTATGCAGAAAAGGCCAGCGTTTATTGGTCTAAAATGTTTATTGTGTGTTTGTAACATCATGGTCAGGTTTGATCGCAGCAGAATGACATTAATGCAAAAACTGACACTTCAAATCCATTTAAATGTAGAAATGTACATGCAAATAAAATCAAAATAGCATAAAATCCCAAAAGAAATGCATCATTTTATTGTTCTTACTTCAAGGAAGAATAATTGGTATCATTACCATCATCATCTAAAAAGGGGGCAACACATCTGACCCTTCTGTCAAAAATGACCAGGTGCCATTCTCAATACCATAGGAGGGTTAAAGATGTGAGTTGCATAAATGGGCATTATAATATCGAATAATAATAGGACTATAAAGAAGTAAATATTGTTTATATAAGTGTGTTTCAAATGATGAAAATATCAAATGCATTTAAATGTGTGTTGATGCCTTTTATAACGCATTATATTTACAGACGTCATTGAATTCTTCATAATTCTCCGTCTGAAGTATGTCTCAGTTCAGTTTTCCGTGGATTACACACGAGTGTCACTTTACATAAGCTCAGATCTCAACAGGACAATCCGCACATTTCACTTGTTATAAAACAGCCCTCTTACTGTCTGAAAGAAGCTCTATTAGCGGCTTATACTGAAGTGCTGCTTTCACAGCTCCAGATGGATTTACTGAAGCCTTCAGCGCATCGATATCTTTACACTCGTAATACCAGTTTTATGATCCGAACCTGCAGGGTATAAAATACCATCTCACCTCTTTATGATTCGGGGACTGTTTTGATTCACAAACAAATGACTTTTATGAGCCAGTTCTTTAAATGAATCACTCCAAACGACTCACCAAATCACGAGGTATCAGTTTGAATTAGCGTGACAATCACTTAATGAACTCACTGAGATGTTACTGAACTAACATAGGACTCATTTACAGTACTTAACCAATATCATGTCATGTCTGATCAGGGCTGGACTGGGAAGAGAAATCGGCTTGGGATTTTACATAGCAACTGGCCCAAAAGTTGTTGAGCGAGGGTGTGTGTGTGGGGGGGGTGGGTGGGGGGGGGGTGTTCGCTGTCCTTTTTTGCATATCATGGCGCCGTTTTGTTGTCCATTCTGCATAATGCGGCGGCTCATTTTAGCTTATAGCGGTCCATTCAGCCCATTTTGCGGCCGACCCACCGGCCTACTCAGTTCTCCCAATGGTCAGTCCGCCCCTAATCGGCCCCAAAGTGCATCGGCACACCTGGAAAATGCCCGCTATGCCAGATTAACAGTCCAGTTGAAGCAATTAAAGGTGCTTTAAGCGATTTTAGCCATTCTAGAATTCCTACAAGCTGAGCTGTTGGATTAGCCACGCCCCCGTTCCAGATCCCCGCATTCCAAATGAGGTTCATGGACAACTTGCACGACTGCTTCCATGTTTTAAATAGTGCGGCTCAGGCGTTTCCGGTTACAGCGTTCAACCAAAGTTTTTCTAGCAAGTGAGTCCACTGTCGGTCATCTTCGGAACACTCTCGGGAGGCTCATGACCAGTGGCGCATTTATGCATGAGTGACATGGGCAGTCGCTCAGGGCGGCATCTTGCATCCCCCAAATCGGATTTCGCCCAGGACACCAAGCAAGCGAGAACTGCTGCTGGTCATGACAGTGCAGCTCCTATCACCTTGAATGGGGAAAGACTGAACTCTCGGTTGGTCAAGATTACGATCAAAGAACATATATAAAATCAGCAGTAAAATATGACAATACTGGTATCATAACTGTGATTCTTTACCTTACATTACACTAAAAAACACAACTCTCCCGGCATGTATAGCTAATGCGCATGCACGTTCTAGAGCTGATTGACAGGTGATGTCTGTAGGCGGGACTTCCTTTCTACAGCCGATGATTGAGCTGTACAGTTTAAAGCACTTTGAATACCACTAAGGTTAAAAAGTTGCTATATATGTGCAGACCATTCACCATTTTGTCATCAGGTTTTGTAGTTCCAGCATCTACCAGCAGAGGCTAATATGTAACTGCTAGCCAACCAATTCCTGACCCCCTGATTGGCTGCCATTGGGCGTTCCCATTTCTCCCATTCATTTTAATAGAAGTGGCCCATCTCTGCTTAATAATCTCTAGTTCAGCACACCTAGTGCAGCGATTTATTAACGGGAAGGCACATTATTTCTTTCTTTTTTAGGGCTGTCAGTTGATTAAATCAATAAATCATATTTCTGGCGCTAACGTGACGTCTCAATTTTATAATTAGCTGAAAGTTGCCTCTAAATATATGTTTTCCTTTCCAAATGTAGCTACACTCAGCTCCTGAATACTAAATCATACATATATAACTTGCAACAGTCTGGCCGTCTCATTAACATGCGTTTCATTCTTTGATTATATTTCATACCAGTGGAGATGCATGATAATGATATTTATAAATACATTAGCTGTTACTCTGTTAATCTTACTCTGAACATGCTTTAAAAATCACTGAATGAAGCAGTTGTATTGTCAAATTAAATAAATAACTGCACTAAAATATATTTAACCACACTACATCTATATATTTAATCTATTTCAAACATAATAACTCATAATCAGTCAGGCGGTCATTATCTTTAAATAGACCTCATTCAGTGTGATGATAAAAGACCGCTTTGCTTTGGGGTCCTGGTCACCTTGACTTGTTAATTATTGATCGTCATTAGTGAACTTTCTTCAGCTAAAAGAATAATGAATGTTGGTTATTTAGACATCACACAAATGGAAAACTACCTGTACAATACTTGGATACCATTACTTTGCTTTGACGAGTGGAAAGTGGTCTTCATCAATAACATACATTAGTATATCAGTGAAGAAAGTGTATTGAGAAGTGTGGGAGTTTTACTAAACTTTTATTAATACTATTCAATTAATTATTCAAAAACGTACCCATGGATTGTTAGATCCCGCCATCATGACCGGCTCTGCTTGACCCTTACAACCATTTTTATTATTATTATTTATTTATTCTTTTTTTATTGAAAAAGTGCAATAAAGGAGTATCAGTGCAGACTTGCATATGTGTATTGGCTAGCCATCAACCAATAAAAGACTTCATTGCACACTGCCCCACCAAACACGGTTCTTTCTCTCTCGCATCAGGATTTTGCACAAGAGTTGCAAAAGTCAAGGCGGGAAGATTTAAAGTTGCAGTGCCAGATTTGAGAGGTTGTACGTGCGAAAATGAGTACAAAGTACAAAAGTGAATGTGTAAGACAAGTTTGTTTCTGCAGTTGTATTTATGTGAATGTCATTTTACACATTTGCGACTCCTTGTCTGCAATTGTGCATTCAGAACACAAGTTTTGAGTTATTGTCTGTGAGTGCCGATTGCAACGTTCAACTAGTTTTCACATCGGTGCTGTGAGTGTAAATTTCAACTTACTAGTACAAATATTTATTGCACAAGTTCTCAAATCCAAATATGCAAGCTCTCGAGTTGTACTAGTGATTTACCTTCATAATGTCAGCCATCGTTCTTCCACTGAATTTTGAAAAAGCTGTACACTAAGGGTCTGGGTATCTCAGCAAGTATTGATGCTGACTATCACACCTGGAGTCGCGAGTTTGAATCCAGGGCGTGCTGAGTGACTCCAGCCAGGTCTCCTAAGCAACCAATTTGGCCCGGTTGCTAGGGAGGGTAGAGTCACATGGGGTAACCTCCTCG
>JAVLUX010000009.1:49492340-49589840 GCA_032164185.1 Moxostoma hubbsi | reverse complement strand
ATAACCTTAAAACAATGACCTCAATTTACCTGAATTTACCTGGTTAACTTTAGCATTTGCTGTGTTTACAAATATGGCTATGATTCTATTATTATTATTTTTATTTATTTTTTTCAGATATTTGTCCAAATGAATGCGTAAAAGCGCCGGACACATGCAAAAGCAGCCCGCGTCACACGTGCATGCATTGAGAGCATAATGAGGATGTTAAAACAAAGCGAGCGCAATGAGACGTCCGTGTGGTCAGCTGCCTCTCACTGTCGGCTCGTGCATTGATCGGTGCGCTCCATTTAAAGGGGACGCTGGAAATCTGCGCTATCGATCAGGTGGAGGTCACGCTCCCTAACGCGCGCGCACCCCCGCCAACCCTACAGAGACTCGCGGGGTATCAAATGCACCCACAGGACGAGGCCAAACACAAAACCTGCGCGCGCCGATCTCCCATCTGTCGGTGCTCTATCCCCTTATCAGCCCCTGACAGCAAATCGTTGCTTAAATGTTTAATGGTCATCCAGTCCACAACACATCCACACTCTTTAAACCCACGGTGCCACCCTGAAGAGAAAATGACCTTAATCGCACAGAATTAGGGAGTTTTGTCTTGTAGCATTTGCAGAACACTTTCGGGTTGTTATATGAAGTGCAGGTGTAAATAACAGTAATCCACGTCCCAAAGAACCATTTCAGTACATTAAAACAATGGTCCGACAAAACGTGTGTTGTCTTGGCACATGTTTCTAGGCCTTAATCAATTTTGCCATTTCGTGTTACTCTTTCTTTTTGTTTTCATGCGGTTTATACACAGTTGATGCTCAACTCTCAAGAAAACGGCTCTAAATCGCACCCGAAGACCCGATTTTTGGTTTGTAATATTCGGCCCTTTTGTAGCGTCCATAAAGAACCCTGTTTTTAAAGTGCAGGTGTACAGAACAATTCCAGCAATGAATGTGTTTTAAGTCGATCTTGTTTTAAATTGAACTATTAAAGGAATATTCCGGGATCAGCACAAGTTAAGAGCAAATCGAATAATGTTGACAAAAAAAAAGCGCAATTCGCGTTTACAGAAATACCATTGCAGACATGTTTGAATTATTATTCGATGTGCATTTTTCCTCTCATTACACACATCAGTGTTTGGCATTCGTCGGATAGTTTATGTCATAATATCTTATTGTTTCATTTGAGATTTGCGTTGAGTGACGTTATACTGTGATATTGATGGCAAATATGCCACTAATGGCGATTCCAAATGCCTTTTCTGGTGTTTGCAGTCCACACCAGAGTAAATGTGCTCATCCTGAAAGATGTGAGGGCAATATTGACTTACCTGCAAGCCTTAACGCAGACATCCTCTGAAACTCGGGTTCTTGTAACCACTTCCACATCCTCCTGAACGTCTCCCGGCCGGACTTGAGTTTACTCCAGGGCTTCGGGTTGCGCAGGAGGTCAGATAGTGTTCCTTGGGACCGACACAAGATCCTCTGGGCGAAAATGGCTTGAGGTATGCTGTACCTCTTCAGCTCGGCCGTGATCCTTTGTGCCACCTCTTTGGTGTTGATCTCTTCCACCTGCCCCGAACCGCCGCTCTGTCCGGGCCCGGCGCCGTGCCTCTCACGATCGCCCAGCATGGACCCGTTTGCCTGCGAGTGCAGGTGGCTGTGAGGGTGCATGCCGTTCAGATTGGAGATCATGCCGTGCCCGTGGCCGCCTAAACTCCGAGCGAGATGCTCCTCGCTCCGCGATAGCATCACCGCATGGGACTCGAAGCCTCCCGGGGAGAGCATCTTGTCGTTGGGGAGGTGCGCACCCGGCCCGTACGCTGACAGCGCTTGTTGGGAATTGTGCAGGGATCCGAGGCCGTTGGAGAGCGGGGAGAGCGGCTGACCCATCCCGGACATCTCTTTGGGGTAGTGGCCGTATAAGTTGCCCATGGAGGCCAGGCCGCGGTCGTCCCGCATGAGCGTAAAACTGCCGCTGACGTTGCCGGAGGAGAGGCGCTGGTGCGCGACGTGGTGATGCGGGTGCGGATGGGGATGTTGGAACTTGTCGGAGACCGCAGAGATGGGTGGCAGGTGTTGGAGCGGCGTGAGGGTGGTGTACGTGTTGGACAGACTCATGCCAGACTCGCACATGGTCATGGCGGGATGTAGGTGACCAGACAGCCCGGGGTCGCTCCGGTACTCACCGGCGCCCTCCAGAATCGAAGCCATGCTGGAGACCATCGCCGAGCGCCCGTGCGATAACAAGTTCCGGTGCGACGCCGACGCTTGTCTGCCGTGCGAGGAATTCATCAAGTCTCCCGCTTGCGAGTGCGACACGCCGTGCATGTTTCCAATGTTTTCCATTGTGAGTTCCATCGTTGAACGTGAATATCGCCTCCCACCGCCCTCACACACACACACACACACACTCCTGCGCTTAAACCTCCAGAAAAAAGACTTATTTTCTCAAAAAACGATTTCAAAACCAATCCATCGATTTGGAAGAGTCTACAGTCAGTCCAACATGATGAGCGAAAGCCTTTGTCCTGTGTTAAATCACGGCTGGTCACTCTTTCACGCAGACAGCTCGGTGCGCGCGTGCGGCTCATTCGCTGTACAACAGCGCTTCTACTGAGAGACCGCACGCGCATCCGTCTTTGAAGGAGAGCGCGCATCTGACGCACGTGACGCGCGCTGGCCATGGTGCTGAAGTCTCACCTATTTCATGCGCTGGTGTGTGTCCAACGCCGGCCAATAATGCATAGATTGAAAACAGCAAAACGAATCCCCGAAAATACAACAGAAATGTATAGCATATCGATTTATATGTTGTTGTTGTTGTTGTTGTTGTTGTTTTGACTATAGGCCTCTATAGCATGCTCCTACGAATATTGTTTGTTATATTATTATTATAAAATATACACAATTATATTGATAACTACGAAAAGATAAATGTCTATATCTTTAAATAATATTTATGCACATATGTCTAATCCTTTTGCTAATATTGATATATTATTATTATTATTATTATTAAATATACGCATTTATTTTCATAAGTTACTACGAAAATATTAGAATGTAAATAACTAAATATGTCTTCAAATTATATTTTTGCAATAAATGCATTTGTTATATTATTGATTTATCTTTGTATAGGCATTACTCCTTCCTTGCTATATGATAATAATTATCATTAATTTTATTATTATTAAATATATGAAATCATTTTGATAATTAACTACGGAAAGATTCATATATATCACCAAATATATCATAGCTAAAATATATATATATTTATTTATTTATAAAAAATATATGGTGTATTAACCCATTAACTTAACCCATGTTTATCAATACAATAGGCCTATATATAATATTGTTTTTATTATAATTCTGAAATATTATTTTGATAATTAAGTAAAATCGGAAAGATCCACATCTACGCAGAATAATACCCAAAAGATGATGCCCTCTTTCCTAAATCTGTTTGTATTGTTCTACTTTTCTCTTTTGGCAAGTAAAGCACATTTCATGCACACTGGGAAGTGAACTTGCTTTACACAGAGATCATAAAGACACATTAAATACAGATACATTGTCCATTTTAATCACTTTAGAACAAGGAATAAAAGGCTGAACTCTTATGCAAATGAATAATAATGACAGGACTGGCAGTGCACGGACAAACAGATGCGTATGTCTTTATTTCCAGTAGATTTGATATAAAACTGGGTCTTTTTGTCCCAATTTCATGAAGTAGGCTACAAAAAAAAATAAATATATATATATATAGGAATGGGGGAAAGCCATGATAGTCACTGTCGACTTGCTCACTGTGGCTGTTGAGACATTATTTTCTGACTGTATTGTACAATAATGATAATAATGATAATAATAATAATAATAATAATAACTAAATAAAACGGAAGTGACTTATTAATGATGCTTTCTAACTAATATGATGGTCATGTGGAGTAACAGTGTTGAGCTGTGCTGGTGTGCTGGCACGAAAAGCATGTATTCCCTTCGAGGTAGTCATTGATAAATCTGATCGATATATTGATTGACACTGATTAATGATGTTTTTTGACTCAGGGTGAGGGAGGTTCGTACATCAGAAAGTTTTGGTGCAGAGAAAGAGAAGGAGCAGCTTTGGCGAGCCGCCGATCCCGGCCGGGGTAAAAGCTCAGGTATCTTATTTAATCATGTCAGATCTTGTGCAAAACCTTATGTGGAAAAATAATAAATAATATTGCATCGTTCAAATGCTGTAAATATCGACTATACGAATTAACCAAATCACAAACACAGGTGTATTGTGTAACAATCCGTGGAACGCTTTTTTTACACTATTTTAACAATAATAATAATAAAATAAATTATATTTATTTATTTAATTGCTTTTTTACACTATTCTAACAATAATAATAATAATATAAATTATATTTATTTCATTAATTGCTTTTTTTACACTATTTTAACAACAATAATAATAATAATATAAATGATATTTATTTATTTATTTAATAGCTTTTTTACACTATTTTAACAATAATAATAATAATAATATAAATGATATTTATTTATTTATTTAATAGCTTTTTTTACACTATTTTAACAATAATAATAATATAAATGACATTTATTTATTTAATTGCTTTTTTACACTATTTTAACAATAATAATAATAATATAAATTATATTCATTTATTTATTTAATAGCTTTTTTACACTATTTTAACAATAATAATAATATAAATTATATTTATTTATTTATTTAATAGCTTTTGTACACTATTTTAACAATAATAATAATAATATTAATAATAATATAAATTATATTTATTTATTTAATAGCTTTTTTACACTATTTTAACAATAATAATAATATAAATTATATTTATTTATATAATAGCTTATTTTTTTTACACTATTTTAACAATAATAATAATATAAATGATATTTATTTATTTAATTGCTTTTTTTTTGCTTTTAAAATTATATAAAAATTATTTTTCGTTATTTTTATATATTATAATTAAATTATGCAACTGCTGCTACTTATAAATATCCATATATGTAATTATTTGTTTTATTATGAATAATGATTGTTTCCTTTAAATTACTATCGCCGTTTTTAGCGTTTATGGCTCATGTGCGTTTTTTTATTTTTGCACTTTTTAAAACACACTTCCAGAGATGCCTGTAGATGTTGTGTAGGTCAGGAGAAGTAATGGCCACACTTTAGAGCTTGCACAAATGAGCTCTGTGTCTTCTCGCTTTAATGTCCCTCTATTGACGAGCACTTCTATCGGAAATAAATTACGGTTCTCGAGCCAAGAGTGAATCGGTGAACTCCAGGCGGCACAGCGGCTCGCGAGCTCCAGTATCGGCTGCCTGACCACCGGCGTGATGGATGTGCGCGAGAGCTCGCCTTTAATTCCCCTCCAGTTACACTAAGAGTAGCGTGAGTGATCTTAAGAGAAGGGGAAATCTGTAATTGTTCTTCTGTGTGAAAATGCGGAAATGACGGCATTTCAAACCCTTTAACAGAGGCCTTGATCAGCACAAGTGTGGACATCTTCACGGGTTAAAGAGATATTTCAATGCTGTTATATGAGCAATCATTACTTTAGAAAGTCACTATGAGCTTCACATACAACATGTTTATGTATCTGCTATAGCGTGAACATTCATTAGAGGACTTCAGATCTCATGATGATGCATGTATTTACAGTTTATAGGGTTTTGTGCAGTTAAGTCTGTCTGCTCAGTTATTTTGGTTTATTTATTGCATTTAAAGTGTCACGTTGACTTGTGTGTATGCATGCATTTACTTGCTTTATATGTTTTTACTCAGTGGGTTTATTATCTGTAAGGTCAAAACAATGAAAATTAATTTTAATTGTATTTTTAATGTCTTGATTTTCTTAAATGTCCACTGTTTAATGAAATAAAGTGAAACAACAAATAGTTTTAAACAGTAAAGTCGCTGCATAACAACCTCCAACAGCTCATAAACATAGTTAGGAATCAATTCTTTAAGATATTTGATGAAAGATGTCTTTGATGGAGCTTTATGTGATATATTATATGATCAAAAACAGCTTTATTGGTGTAATTGAGGCGCTTCGACACGACTGCGCATGTCTGCGACTTTCACAATTTTTCTAGATATACTTTTTCACATTTTTGACATGTTATCTGTGCTAGGAAAACTTGTTGATATTTTTAAGCAAAATTAATTTTGTAAATTCGCTTTTAAAATTTCAATGATTATTATTATCGATTATCGATATGTTTATCGATTTATTTTATAATAATGCCGATTTTATTATTAATGGGTCAGGTGTTATTTAAATCACATATTGGTATTAAAAGTGCAACAAGTTTTGGTATTTATATCGGAAAATATTTTGAGTTTGAAAATGTAAAAAAAAAGAAAAGGCGTAAATTGCGGGAAATACAACAGATGAGTTATTGCCTGTGTAAATGTTTATCTCTGGGGCAAATCTTTGTACAAGTTTTGATGAATTACACTTTCGTCTCATCATTAATTCACTTAATTATAATATATAATATAATTTGAGCTCATTCAATCCGTGTCTCTCACATGTGATTTGACTGTCCGGGACGAGCTGCATTTATATAGAAGTTCAGATTTTTCGGCCCGGCGCGTGAAACTTGTGTTTGTCAGATATTTTAGGAAACATTTGATCCGGTCTGCAGATGTCCGTGTTTGATGTGACGGAGATGAAGAACTGCGCTCTCCGGTATCGATACGATCGGAAATCAATATCCTTTAGGTCAATGGATATACACAGATTTTGGGGCTTACGGGGAAATGAACCTATTGGAACACGAAATAGGATGAAGCCTTTTCGACATGATGCATACTAGAAAACATACATTTACTGAAATATATATATATATATATATATCACGCGACTGTACGTCATTAGCATTGATGTTTTAATACTTATAAACCGATGCAATGTATGCAGTAGTTATGAAACATTTCCATATTAAAAACCCCAGAGAAGTCAAATAATTATTGGAGAATCATCAATAGAAAACCCAAACACACACTATCTGTTATTAATATGAAATAGTTGATTTATTTCTTAACAGCAAACATTTTCTTTATTGTAACGTTTGTAAATATTCCATTAAACATTTAAAGACTTAAGAAAATAATACAATTGCCTTTGGGAAGTTTTTGGGAGAACATTCAAGTGGAGTACAAGCAGGCCTATAATTGTTCAGAGTAGGATTAATGGTGAAAATGTTATCAGAATAAGCAATAAATAATAATAATTAATAATTAATATTATCATTATTAATAATAATCAATAATAATAATATTAACTACTATTATTACAAATAATAACTATTTTAATCATTATTATTATTATCATTATCAATAGCTATTATTATTAAAAATAGTAATTTGTATTATTATTATTAATAATAATAATAGTAATAACTATTATTATAAAAAATAACTATTTTTATTATTATCATTATTATTATTATTATTATTATTAACTATTATTATTATTACAAATAATAACGATTGTTAATAATAATAATAATAACTATTATTATAAGATATCGATTTTTATTATTATTATTATTAACTATTATTATTAAAATATAATAACGATTGTTACTATTATTATTAATAATAATAACTATTATTATTTAAAAAAATAACGATTTTTATTATTATTATTATTATTATTATTATTATTACTGACTAAATTTGTATCAAAATATTATGAGGTTTTTTTTCCAAGTTAAAAATGTTAATTAATAAAAGTTAATAATGTATCATTTTAATAATGAATAATAATTAATCAAGTAAGCTCTAATATGGTTTCCACATCCTTTCACTGCAGGTAACCTGTGCTGAATTTCATTGTTGTTATCCAACAAGATGGATTACAGCATGATGATGATACTTCAGATCTAAAGAAGATTCTGGATATGTCGTTTAGTAATTCATACACATTAAAATACCTCTACTATTATAATTGACCATATCAATAAATATAGGCCCACTTTCTGATCTCACACTGAATGAAAAGTCATGAAATATTGGAAGATATTGACATTTTAAATCCGTTTCGTTGCAGTCCAAAGGTTGCATGTCCAGTTGTTCATGCATACATTATCTTTAATAGTGTGACACCTGCCAAACATCTGTTGATGACACCAGGAATGATGATTGATCAGACAGATCCTAAAGCATTTCCCCTGCAAATGATGAAATATAGCATGTAATGGCACAGATTCAACCTGAACAGCACCTATAAACCTGCTAAAGCATCTTCTGTAAAAAATAATAAATATTAAAACATCTCAACCATTACATTCATTGGCACCCTGGTTGCTAAGAAACAGACTGAGAGATGGATTGAGAAGGAATAGTCAATCAATTCAGAGAGAGAGAGAGAGAGAGAGAGAGAGAGAGAGAGACAATGGACAATTTTACATTTGAAAGAAATACTACATATATATTTATATATACAGTATATAATGGCTGAATAGAATAGCTATCTGACTATATAACTCAAGGTTTGAATTTGCCTTAGAATTGTACATTTTTTTGTTTGTTATTTTTAACGCCACAAACATGCACATTTAACACCATGTTTTCTTTTTAATACAATAAATACACAATATGCATAAAAGATGCAAATATTCCCAAACAATGACATGAATCTGACATGCTTCCTTTATTTGCTCACTTCACTTGTATGCACAGAAACATGTGCACACACACACACACACACACACACACACACGTTGTGTTATGGCTGTGCGAAGCATATTGAGAATGAATATTGATCTATCTCGCAGTCAGCTCTTTAATAGCACACAGTCTGTTTTCTACACAACAATATTCGCTCTATTCTCCCTCTTTCTCCTTTTCTTCAACAGAGGACTGGTGTTTTCTGGTTTCCTCTCGTTGAAGGGGCAGAGTGTGAGTTTATTAAGACAGAAATATGTAATCTCTATGGAAACACATACATGAATGAGACGCTCTGGACTGGTAGAGCCGCATGTTGCATGTGTTTATGTGTTTAACAGTGAAGAATGCAGCCATATATCCAGGACTGCAGGAACTGGGATTCAGTTTAACCCTGTAGAGCCTGACATATGGACGAATTGGCAGAATTGTTTTATTATTTATTTATTTGACATTAAACTGTTTTAGTACCATTAGACAAACTATACAAAAACATCTGGAAAATAATGTTGCACATGTTATTTATTTTAAGCATCATATTTGATGCATTAGACTTTAAAGGTCATTTGTTGTACAGTACATTTCTTATTTAAGTTCTTCTTACCCCATACATGCTACGGTGGTAAATCTTGGGGTATTATCAGAGGACTCTCTGGGCTTTGCAGACATACCAAATGTTTGAAAGTTTGGCCGTGACAGCTTCGTCTTCTTGCTCTATAAATATGGATTAAAATGTATCACAGTATCAAAAGCCATATGAATAAAATATACTTTTTTTTAAAATACATTCATATGTGTTTTATGCACCAAACACTATAATGACATTTAAAAAAGGGAAATTGTAAAACTTTTATTGCTGGGTCTCAAGTAGTGGTAATATGACATCATAATAGCTTGTATGGTAATATGACATCATAATAGCTTGTATGGTAATATGACATCATAATAGCTTGTATGGTAATATTACATCATAATAGCTTGTATGGTAATATTACATCATAATAGCTTGTATGGTAATATTACATCATAATAGCTTGTATGGTAATATGACATCATAATAGCTTGTGATGTAAAATAACGAGATCTTTATAATGACAGAACAGACTGCATATATGACAATAATGTAACG
Source organism: Moxostoma hubbsi (assembly GCA_032164185.1). Classification (NCBI taxonomy): domain Eukaryota; kingdom Metazoa; phylum Chordata; class Actinopteri; order Cypriniformes; family Catostomidae; genus Moxostoma; species Moxostoma hubbsi. The sequence goes on along the minus strand of JAVLUX010000009.1, from coordinate 49,579,972 downwards.
TAATACTGGGCATGAATGTAATGATGATTGACATTTGATATTCCTCAATAGTCTGTTGTATCATATTTAATACATGAATTTCAAAGGGGTTTTTCAATCAAATAATATACAACATTTGAATCAAGCACAAGCTGCTTATATTCAGCAAATACTCATTTTAAAACATCAGTATCAATATAATCATTACTGTCACTTTTACTTTATTAAAATCAGAGAAGATTTCACATAAAAAAAACAAGTGCATGCAATACAAAAGCGGACATTTTTGGAAAATGTAAATAAATATTTTTCAAGAGCACCTGTGTATCTCAGCGAGTATTGACGCTGACTATCACACCTGGAGTCCTGAGTTCGAATCCAGGGTGTGTTGAGTGACTCCAGTCAGGTCTCCTGAGCAACCAACTTGGGCAGGTTGCTAGGGAGGGTAGAGTCACATGGGGTAACCTCCTCGTGGTGGTGATTAGTGGTTCTCTCAATGGGGCGTGTGGTGAGTTGTGTGTGGATCGTGGAGAGTAGCATGAGTCTCCACATGCTGTGAGTCTCCGCGGTGTCATGCACAACGAGTCACATGATCAGATGCGCCGATTGACGTCTCGGAATCGGATTGAGGCGAGTCACTAAGCCACCACGAGGACCTACTAAGCAGTGGGAATTGGGCATTCCAAATTGGGGAGAAAAGGGGATAGATTCAAATAAATAAATAAATAAATGTTCAAGAATTGGCCGGACACGTCCAGCAGGTGGCAGCAGACATCAGGGTTTTTGATTATGTTAATAATGCACAGGCTTTAAAAAATCTTGTGGCAATATTGAGACAAGCGGTGTTATAGGGTTAATGGATATGTAGATCTTTACATCTTATGAGAGTAAGCAAGTATTCACCTGGTCATGTGATTCTAAAATGGCCGCCCTCATGAGGGGACCCTATGCCAGGATCCTTTTTGTGGACTTCAGTTTGGCTTTTAACTCCATCATCCCAGCTGCTCTCATGACTTTTTTTTAAAGGTTGATGAGAAACAAACTGAAATCTAATGTATTATTTAGTGAAAATGTTCAGTGAATGTTGATCTCATGTGTGCAAATTGATGCATTTCTGTGCCCAGCGTTATGTTTGAGATTTGGACTGGTTCCAGTTCACAGTGGACAGAGTTACCCATGTGATGTCAAAAATAGAAAATAAGCAATCGATAGAATGTCCCGTCGCTCATCACGGCTGGTTAGGACAAAAACTCTGATTAAATTAGAAAATATATCTTTTATTGTGTGTCGTTTGACATCAGTTTAGGACACGGTGTGACTGTTGCTGTTTGATTTCTGAATACTCAAAAAAACAAGGCTGGGCATAGAAATGCATCAATTCTTCATCTACAAACTCTTCAGACATGTTTAGTGAGTTCTGTTCTCTGTTTTGTGTGCAGTTGTGTTCTGCTGTCTTTATCGCTGTTTTTAGATATAACAAGTTTTCTCTTGAACGCCCCCATGTCGTGAGGGGTCTGCGTGAACTGTTGCTCTCGTGTCCTATCATGAACACACACAGGAGATCAACAGTGAACATTGTCACTAAATAATACATCAGATTTCAGTTTCTCATCAAATCTTATCGTATACTTTCATAACAATCATGAGCTCATGAATAATTAATTAGACTTCTGAATGATACTTTTGTGTCCTTTTGAAGCTTGAAGAGGTGGTCACCATAAACTGCCATTGTATGACATCACTGAACACAACATTTATTCACAATTTCTCCCTTTGTGTTCAGAACAAGAAAGAAAGTCATATCGGGTTACAACAACACAGGGGTGAGTAAACAATGACTGAATTATCATTTTTGGGTGAACTGTCACTTTAAAACATTTGCATTGGGACAACATGAATATGTTTTATTTGGTTGACTGAAACTGGACAGTGGATTTCTAGTTCCCTTCATGATTTGCAACGGGACTCGGCAGTGAGAGTAAATGTTCAAATGAAGTGTTTTTTGTGTCTTTGTGCAACAGTCAGGTTTCCTCTAGTCACTGTATTTAAGTTTGAATTACATGGTCATTTGAATGTAAGAAAACTCATTTAAAAAATGTGCAACCTTTGTCCATGATTGCATCAAGTTTAGGGGGCGGGCGGGGGGGGGCATTTTGCCAAAACAAATTAGAAAATTAATTCACATATACTGTGTATACAACGGCTTTTAGTCCTTTACCTTCTTCATCTCTTTCCAAGCCGAGAGCTCAAAGATTTTTGCTTTCCAATGACCTCTGCGAGACATCGCTGTGTCCAGGTGAATGCTAAAATCTCTTCTACTAGCTGAAGGCCTCTCGAGGGGTCACCCGGTGACCAGTGAGGGCTCAAGGGTGATTTGATCGGGTCGGACCGGGTCGTTCAGTGCGAGGAGTGATGTGCTGGTCTTATCTCGTCTTGACAGAAACAAGCTAAACGTAATCACACCCAGAACACAATCACTGCTGCCGTTCACCACAGGGATGAATCGATCTTCTAATATCAGCTGATAAAACCTAAATGAACGGCCTGTGGAGTGGCTTAAACCAATCAGAGGCTTTCATCAAACATCGGTGGAGAGCAACTGGCCAATGGGAGCGGATGGCAGAGGAGAGTGTGAGCTGGTGAGAGATGGGCACCTGTGGGTGAGTCCATTTAAAATGAACTGGTGGAGGAATTCTCTCAGAATGTCCTTCTCTGATACATTGTAAACAAAAAGCTTGTTCAGTTTGGGGGGGGGGGGGGGGGGGGGGTTCTTCATTCTTGCCCTCATGTTGTTCCAAACCCCAAATGTTCTTTTCTCCATGAAACACAAATGGAGACGTTTACCAGAATGTCTGAGCTTCTGTTTTCCATACAAGGAAAGTGGATGATGATTTACCTATCACAGGGGGCTCTGGGTAACTCAGCGAGTATTGATGCTGACTATCACCCCTAGAGTTGCGAGTTCGAATTCAGGGTGTGCTGAGTGACTCCAGCCAGGTCTCCTAAGCAACCAAATTGTCCCGGTTGCTAGGGAGGGTAGAGTCACATGGGGTAACCAAATGGGCCCGGTTGCTAGGGAGGGTAGAGTCACATGGGGTAACCAAATTGTCCAGGTTGCTAGGGAGGGTAGAGTCACATGGGGTAACCAAATGGGCCCGGTTGCTAGGGAGGGTAGAGTCACATGGGGTAACCAAATTGTCCCGGTTGCTAGGGAGGGTAGAGTCACATGGGGTAACCAAATTGTCCAGGTTGCTAGGGAGGGTAGAGTCACATGGGGTAACCAAATTGTCCCGGTTGCTAGGGAGGGTAGAGTCACATGGGGTAACCAAATTGTCCAGGTTTCTAGGGAGGGTAGAGTCACATGGGGTAACCAAATGGGCCCGGTTGCTAGGGAGGGTAGAGTCACATGGGGTAACCAAATGGGCCTGGTTGCTAGGGAGGGTAGAGTCACATGAGGTAACCAAATGGGCCCGGTTGCTAGGGAGGGTAGAGTCACATGGGGTAACCAAATTGTCCAGGTTGCTAGGGAGGGTAGAGTCACATGGGGTAACCAAATTGTCCAGGTTGCTAGGGAGGGTAGAGTCACATGGGGTAACCAAATTGTCCCGGTTGCTAGGGAGGGTAGAGTCACATGGGGTAACCAAATTGGCTCGGTTGCTAGGGAGGGTAGAGTCACATGGGGTAACCAAATTGTCCCGGTTGCTAGGGAGGGTAGAGTCACATGGGGTAACCAAATTGGGCCGGTTGCTAGGGAGGGTAGAGTCACATGGGGTAACCTCCTCGTGGTGGTGATTAGTGGTTCTCTCAATGGGGCGTGTGGTGAGTTGTGTGTGGACCGTGGAGAGTAGCATGAGTCTCCACATGCTGTGAGTCTCCGCAGTGTCATGCACAACGAGTCACGTGATCAGATGCGCCGATTGACGGTCTCAGAAGCGGAGGCGACTGGGACTTGTCCTCCGCCACCCGGATTGAGGAGAGTAACAGCGCCACAACGAGGACCTACTAAGTATTGGGAATAGGCCGTCCAAATTGGGGAGAAAAGGAGAGAGATCAAAATAAATAAATATATCTTATAAAAAAGTATGTCTGAATTGTTTTTATTTATTTATTTTTGTGGTGGGCATGAGTGTAATGTAATGGAGATTGACAGATATTCCTCAAAAGTCTGTTGTATCATATTTAATACATGAATTTCAAAGGGGTTTTTCAATCAAATAATATACAACATTTGAATCAAGCACAAGCTGCTTATATTCAGCAAATACTCATTTTAAAACATCAGTATCAATATAATCATTACTGTCACTTTTACTTTATTAAAATAAGCTGTGATTTATCCCAACATAAGTGTCACATTTTGCACAAGTCCACCACCATTTGAAATAGATCGATATAAACATTGAAGCCACTTTTATTCCACATATAACCACAAGATGGTGCCATCAAATTAAAAAAATTAAATTTCACAGGTTGTTTGGCTCGTCAGCGTGAACGGAGAATGAAACAGGAGCCGTCAAACGTTGTTTATAATATTTGATGTTATAGGATTAAGTCATTGTTCACTTTGCCGTACCCCTCAAATTCACTTTTTTTAGTTTCACAATCAGTTACACCTGTGTCATTTGACATCAGTGTACGGCATCTAAAGGCACCTTTTTAAAATCAAACACAAGTGCAACACAGATGTATTCAGTGAAGGAGATTATCAGTGAATATGGGCTTAAATGTAGTTCTTTATTGAATGGCTTCAGAAGACTTATAGCACACACTTGCTGATATCATGCTACTGCAAGGGTTATTCCAACAGTGCAGTACTAGTTTATGTCCCCATAATATGTCTTGACATATTAGGTCAAATACCACCATTTAGTTTGAATGGATGCTGATATTTTGTACCCAGATGTTGCACTGGTAATTTATTCAGAAATATTTCAAGTGTTTCTTCTTTTTGTCCTTTGTCTAATTTAAATGTTTCAATAATAAAAAAAACACATGAATTTATAGGCTTTTCTGCAGCCTAAATATCACTTTCCACCCTGTTAGTCTTTTGTTCCTTAATGACATCATCCTCCTGGAAGTGACATCATTTTGGAGGGAAAACAACTGAACAAACATTAGCAAGTATGCTAATTGGATTTGATTGTTTTGTGCCATTAGTTGGTCTGTCACTCTCTATAACGTCCCATCCTGTTACTGTCCACCAAACTTACATGCTGTAATATTATCAACATTTAGAGAGATGGATTCAAACTTTAGTTCTGTATTTCCGTTCTGTTTCTTTCATGCCATTGTGTAAATAATCAAGTTATCATTAATACATTAGAAGGGCCCGAGCTTCACCAGAGAGTATTTCTGAACGTCTGCTGTAACCAGAAATATCACAGAAGAAAGACTACACTAGTGGATTCATTTTGTATTAAACCAAATTTGACTTGGTTCAAAAAAATGCCCCAGTTTGCATCTCTCCGGCACTTGGATCTTTTCAGATCTCCGATCATAACCAGAGGAGAAATATGGCAGCCTCGTTTTCCCCCCACAGCCATATTGATTTTGTGAGGGAACAAAGGAGAATGGAAAACGCTGGAGATACAGTGAGAGGAAAACACATAATTTAGTCAAAGAATGGAGATTCTGCTCGATGATTCAGAAACTGGGACATTTCCCCTTAAAAACAGAACATATTAATCAACGTTATGTCTTAAACATTCAGTTTAATGAGAATATTCCAACAACTCACAATATACACAGAGCGGCAACTTCATGAAGAAGGTAAATGAGATGGAGTAAATATAAAAAATGTGTGTGTGTGTGTGTGTGCCTGTGTGTGTGCCTGTGTGTGTGTGTGTGTGTGTGTGTGTGTGTGTGTGTGTGTGTGTGTGTGTTGTATTGTGTTACAGTATAAAAGTGAGAGTGTTGAGTGTGTGTGTGTGTGTTATATCGTGTTACAGTATAAAGTGAGAGTGTGTGTGTGTGTGTGTTATATTTTGTTACAGTATAAAGTGAGAGTGTTGAGTGTGTGTGTGCGTGTGTGTGTGTGTGTGTGTGTGTTATATTGTGTTACAGTATAAAGTGAGAGTGTTGAGTGTGTGTGTGCGTGTGTGTGTGTGTGTGTGTTATATTGTGTTACAGTATAAAGTGAGAGTGTTGAGTGTGTGTGTGTGTGTGTGTGTGTGTTATATTGTGTTACAGTATAAAGTGAGAGTGTTGAGTGTGTGTGTGTGTGTGTGTGTGTGTGTTATATTGTGTTACAGTATAAAGTGAGAGTGTTGAGTGTGTGTGTGTGTGTGTGTGTGTGTGTTATATTGTGTTACAGTATAAAGTGAGAGTGTTGAGTGTGTGTGTGTGTGTGTGTGTGTGTGTTATATTGTGTTACAGTATAAAGTGAGAGTGTTGAGTGTGTGTGTGTGTGTGTGTGTGTGTGTTATATTGTGTTACAGTATAAAGTGAGAGTGTTGAGTGTCTGTGTGTGTTATATTGTGTTACAGTATAAAGTGAGAGTGTGTGTGTGTGTGTGTTATATTGTATTACAGTATAAAGTGAGAGTGTTGAGTGTGTGTGTGTGTGTGTGTGTGTGTTATATTGTATTACAGTATAAAGTGAGAGTGTTGAGTGTGTGTGTGTGTGTGCGTGTGTGTAATATTGTGTTACAGTATAAAGTGAGAGTGTTGAGTGTGTGTGTGTGTGTGTGTGTGTTATATTGTGTTACAGTATAAAGTGAGAGTGTTGAGTGTGTGTGTGTGTGTGTGTGTTATATTGTATTACAGTATAAAGTGAGAGTGTTGAGTGTGTGTGTGTGTGTGCGTGTGTGTAATATTGTGTTACAGTATAAAGTGAGAGTGTTGAGTGTGTGTGTGTGTGTGTGTGTGTTATATTGTGTTACAGTATAAAGTGAGAGTGTTGAGTGTGTGTGTGTGTGTGTGTGTTATATTGTATTACAGTATAAAGTGAGAGTGTTGAGTGTGTGTTTGGGCGATTAGTCTGGTTGGCCAGCGATAGAGAGAGTTGATCAATAGTGTATTGATTAGAGCCGTGGAGAGTCAGGGGGATTGAAAGAGAGAGAGGAGGGGGCTGCAGGTTGACTTTTAAAAATCCTTTACTCTGGAGATGACAAATAATCCTTGGAATTGGAAGGAACGTGAGAACAGTCTGGTTTTCTGGCCGTATCCAACTGTATAGACACACAGAGGAGTTTTCCACAATGTGCTTTGCAATGAAGATTTTACCATTAAAAACAAATATAGATTTTACATTTTCTGTAAACAATGCGGCGCTGCCACAATGCTAAGGTATTCTGGCGGTTGCTAGGGTGTTGCTGTATGGTTGCTAGGGTGCTCTAGTGGTTTCTGAAGTGTTGCTGTGTGGTTGCTCGGATGTTCTGGGTGTTCCGGTGGTTTCTGGTGTGTTGCTATGCAGTGTGTAGGGTGTTCTGATGGTTTCTAATGAGTTGCTATGTGGTTGTTCAGGTATATCTGGTTGATTTCTAGTGCATTGCCATGCGTTTGCTAAGGTGTTCTGATGGTTTCTACTGTGTTACTATGCAGTTGCTAGGGTTTTCTAGTGGTTTCTAATGAGTTGCTATGTGGTTGTTCAGGTGTTCTGGGTGATTTCCAGTCCATTGCCATGCGGTTGCTAAGGTGTTCTGATGGTTTCTAGTGTGTTGCTATGCAGTTGCTAGGGTTTTCTAGTGGTTTCTAGTGCATTGCTATGTGATTATTCGGGTGTTCTGGGTGGTTTCTAGTGCATTGCCATGTGGTTGCTAGGGTGTTCTGATGGTTACTCGTGTGTTGCTATGCAGTTGCTAGGGTTTTCTAGTGGTGTCTAGTGCATTGCTATGTGGTTGATCGGGTGTTCTGATGGTTTCTAGTGTGTCGCTATGCAGTTGCTAGTGTTTTCTGGTGGTTTCTAGTGCATTGTTATGTGGTTGTTCAGGTGTTCTGGTTGTTTCTAGTGCATTGCCATGTGTTTGCTAGGGTGTTCTGATGGTTTATAGTGTGTTGCTATGAAGTTGCTAGAGTTTTTTGGTGGTTTCTATTGCATTGCCATGCAATTGCTTGGGTGTTATGATGGTTTCTAGTGTGTTGCTATGCAATTGCTAGGGTTTTATGGTGGTTTCTAGTGCATTGTTATGTGGTTGCTCAGGTGTTCTGGTAGTTTCTAGGGTGTTGTTACGCAGTTGATAGGGTTCTCTTGGTGGTTTTTAGTGCAATGGTGGTTGCTAGGTGGCTACTTCCTCGCAACCACTAGTGTCCACCCTCAAGTCTCTATTATATTCTACTCTCTAGATATGACTCGAGTCCATATTTTAATGTCAGTCTTTGTGATTTTTCCACCCGTTTATCATCTGCACAAATAAAACTGCTTGTAAATGGACACCTCTCCTCAACAACACACATGATTTCAGATATTATTCATGACTGTAGCACAAACATAGTGTTCAATACTTTGTGTTAGAGGTTTGTTCAAATGATGCTTGCTTTAGTACACACCACTTATAATTAGCAAACCGCTCATGTTGAATAAGCCTCAGTTTAAAAACAAACATTTTATTTGTAATGTTGTCTCAGGTTCTAAAACAGGATTCTTCTGAATGTAAAAGACAAAATAAAACCACAAAACATTCAATTCTTTTGAATGTCTTTTTCCTAATGAAAGATTCACAGTATTCTGCAAAAGCGTTTGTTGCTTGTACAAAGTTTGCTCATGTCCATTAGAATTCTTCATTGTGTTTTGTCGAGGCCTGCGGCACCTGTGCAACGCGTGCAATCAGACTCTATAAAAACACGCTGCAGATGATAGTTGAGAAACCTTTTGGAGAGCCCTTACAACTGAGCTTGGCTGAAAGTGCGGCACACTGAACAGAGCAAAAGCCATTGTTATTAGTATTGATCCATATCCTTGACTTAGGTGGTAAAAATGTGCTCTATTATTAGGCCTGTGTGCTTTGTTTCCACTCTTTGAGAGGTGTCCTTTTCTGAGATGAGATGTGTGAAAGCCCTGTAAATCTTGTCGCAAATACATGATGAAGACCTTTAAAGGTCAGGTTACTCTAATATGGACCTCTGGTCTAATGGAAATGGCATATTTTGTGTGGTTGTGTTGTGAAGGCTGTCTTAAGAAATATGTAAACATCCTAATTTTATTTACTTTATATGCAAAAAATACAGTTGTCAATGGGTGTTAACATGCACAACAGAATGAACCGACTGGCTCCTTTGTTTTATTTCTCCTCTGTTTCAAAGAATAACTGTAAAATATGTTTGTGTATGTGTTGCGGGTGGATTGCCATGCTTCTGCAGTGTGGTAGGTCAAATTTTACTGAGCTTATTTTTAGTGCACTTCCTTGCCATATGTCAGAGGTCAAAGGTCAGTGGAGGTGACCTCATGTGCCATTGCTCTGATCACTATAATCAGATCTATAAAAACACTTAAACGGCCAGAAACATTTACTCAGATGCAAAACAATAATGTTTGTTTGCAAATGATTAAGCATGAGTTGATCTTCTAAAGGAGGTTTTCTTGGTCCTGTCCCAAATGGCACGCACACGCGGTCTCGTGGCCTTCATCTGCACATTCCCACGAAGTCCACAAGAACGTAGGGTGTCCCATATGACATTTTAGTGCTCAGAAGAGTGCTCACGAGCGCGCCCTCAATGCCCCCTTCGGCTGAGCTCGCATTAGTATGAGCCCCATAGTGGACTTTTACCCAACAGTGCCCGCTGCTAATCCTCTCGACCAGTCACAGCGGTCTGGAGTTTCTGTGCAAAAGTAAAAAACATGGTGGATGAGGCGATATCAATTGCATATTTAATATTGATTTCAATAATCGTAATGACGAATCACTTGCTTATTTTGTGTATAAAGTATCATTTCATATTCTGATGTCAATAACTGATTCAAAACTTAATTTGACTCAGTTTTCCAAAGATGTAATTACGATTCAGTTTTTGTTGAATAGTTTTTCTTGAGAACGTTTTACGTTTAATAGGTAATCTTACACTAAATGTCTCAGTTACTGATGTAACCTCCGTTCCCTGATGGAGGGAACGAGACATTGTGTCGATAAGACACTAGGGGTCGCTCCTGCAGAGCCCAGACATCTCTGATCTTGAGAAAAAGCCAATAGGAATTAGCATGTGGAATTTGCATGCCAGTCCCCCGTACATATGGGTATAAAAGGGGTGACGTCGCAAACACACATCAGGTATCGCACTGAGGAGCCGAGCCAAAAGACCCGGCCATTTCAGTGGATGGTTCAGTGTTGTGGCAGGAGGGACACAACATCTCGTTCCCTCCATCAGGGAATGGAGGTTACATCAGTAACCGAGAAGTGGAATACACACACTGTCTTACCGGTTAGAAGCGGAAGCACATCGTGCGTTGCGGTGTCATGGTAGATCCTACCCAAGGGGGGAGGAGTGATTACAAACACGGCGACCAAGGACAGAGGGCCCTCTGCCCAAGGAAGACGCGGTTTACCGGCAGGGAAACCATTTTGCGGAATATACATCACACGGTGTTGCCTAGTGGGACAACCGGCACATGTTGTCACTTAACTCAGTATGGGGGCCTGGTGATGCCCGTACTGGGGCAGCAGCGAGCCTCTCCGAAGACTCGATGGCTGCTAAGCTAGGGAGGAAGTACGTCCAGGGTTCACACTTCTTGCGAACACAACTGGGGAAAGAGCGCACGTCTTTGCCTCAAGGGAGGGGAAAGGCCCTATGCACAAGCGATACACCTGGCCAGCTGACCCGAACTTACCTGTTTGTGTCACCACACAGGATGAAACTGGCTCAACCCTGAGGTTATAGAACCTTGCAAAGGTGTTAGGTGTTGCCCAACCCACGGCTCTAGATATGTCTGCTAGAGAGGCACCGTGGAACAACGCCCAAGAAGCCACAACGCCCCTGGTAGAACAGGCTCGTAGGCCAGCAGGGGGCGGCACGTGCTGGGCATGGTATGCCATTGTGATGGCATCAACAACCCAGTGGGCGATCATCTGTTTGGAGACAGCGCTTCCCTTCCGCTGTCCGCCAAAGCAAACAAAGAGCTGCTCAGAGCTTCTAAAGCTCTGCGTGCGGTCCAAGTAGATGCGAAGAGCATGCACCGGACACAGCAATGCCAAAGCTGGGTCTGCCTCCTCCTGAGGCAGCACTTGCAGGTTCACCACCTGATCCCTAAAATGGGTCGTGGGATCCTTGGGCAAGTAGCCCGGTCGGGATCTCAGGATGACGTGAGAGTAAGCTGGACCGAACTCTAGGCACAGTTCACTAACAGAGAACGCCTGCAGGTCCCCTACCCTCTTGATGGAGGTGAGCGCCGTCAGGAGGGCGGTCTTCAGAGAGAGCGCCTTTAGCTCTGCTGACTCAAGTGGCTCGAAGGGAGCTCCCCGAAGGCCCTGAAGGACCACGGAGAGGTCCCACAAGGGAACCTCCTCGCGCCTCTCAGGAACCTGATGACCAAATCGTGCTTCCCTAAATACTTACCTTCCACTGCATCGTGATGTGCCGATATAGCGGCTACATATACCTTCAAGGTGGAGGGAGACAGCCGGCCCTCCAACTTTTCCTGCAGAAAGGAAAGCACTGATCCAACTGTGCATCTCTGGGGGTCTTCACCACGGGAAGAACACCACTGAGCAAACAGACATCACTTCAGGCCGTGAAGGCGCCTCGTTGAGTGATCGTGTCTACCACCTCGGGTGGTAGGCCACCTAAGTCTACCGTGTCCCGTCCAAGGGTCAGACATGGAGATTCCAGAGGTCTGGCCGCGGGTGACAGATGGTGCCCCGTCCCTGAGAAGGAAGGTCCTTCCTCAGGGGAATTCGCCGGGGGGGCTGTCGCGTGGAGCTTGAGGTCCGAGAACCAAATCCGGGAGGGCCAATAAGGGGCCACTAAGAGGACCTGCTCCCTGTCCTCCCTAACATTGCACAACGTCTGTGCAAGTAGGCTTACTTCATCTGTCCATCCATCCATTTGTCCATCCAACCAATCATCCATCAGTTTATCCATCCATCTGTCCATCAATTTATCCATCCATCCATCTATCTTTCCAAACATTTGCCCATCCATTCATCATCCATCCATCCATCTGCCCATCCATTCATCCATTTATTTGTACATCCATCATCTGTCCATTTATCTATAATTTTATTCATCTGACTGTTCATCCATTTGTCCATCCATTCATCATCCATCCATCCATCTGCCCATCCATTCATCCATTTATTTGTACATCCATCATCTGTCCATTTATCTATAATTTTATTAATCGACTGTTCATCCATTTGTCCATCCATCCATCCATCCATCTGCCCATCCATTCATCCATTTATTTGTCCATCCATCATCCATCCATTTATCTATAATTTTATTCATCCGACTGTTCATCCATTTGTCCATCCATCAATCCATTTGTCCATCTATTCATCCATCATCTGTCCATCACTCCATCCATTTGTCCATCCATTCATCCCTCCATCTATCCATCTATCCATTTGTCCATCCATCCATCTGTATATCCATTTGTACATCCATCTATTTTTGTCCATCCATCTGCCTATCCATTTTCCCAACCATCATCCATCCATCCGTTTATCCATTTGTCTGTCCATTCATTTGTCCATCCATCCATGCATCCATCATCAATCCATCCATCCACCCATCCATCCACTCATCCATCCATCTGTATCCATTTGTCCATCCACCCATTCTTTCTTTTATTTGTTCTTCCATCCATCATCCATCCGTTTATTAATCTTTGTCCATCTATTCATATAACCATCTGTCCATCAGTCCATCTGCTCATCCATTTGTCTATAAATCCATCAATTATTGTCCATCCATCCATTTTCCATCCATCCATTTGTCCATCCACCTATCTACCCATACGTCCATTCATCCAGCCATTTGTCTGTACATCCATCCATCTTTCTGTCCATCCATCCAGTCATCCATCCTTCAGTTTATCCATCCATCTGTCTGCCATCCATCCATCCATCTTTCCATTCATCCATTCATCTATTTTTCTTTTAACCTCTTCTCTCTTCTTCAAATGGAAATTAGAGCATTTTATAGAGAGCAAAGGAAGGTTGAGTCAATAAAAATGTATAGAGACTCTAACACCTGAATCAATCCCTTCACAGGCTGAAGGATGACCCATTTAGTTGTCCGGTCAATTTCACCCTCTTTCTCTCAGAAATGTTCAGGGGTCCAGTAACTCAGAGGTCAGGGTTAAAAGAGAGTGAGGTCAAAGGTGAAATTCTCTAGAAGAGATGTTACGTAACACACCAATATTGAGTTGGACGTCCCGTTTATGATCTGTCACACGTCGGAAATGTTTTATTAGTGTTCAAAGGAAGAAGCTTAGTAAGAGGTCAAGAGAGTTCAGGTGGTTTTTAACCATTTTTTAAATAACAGAGCACTTTCCAATAAATCTCACATGCTCAGTATCTAGTCTTAAAAAACTATAAAATTCGCAATGCTTCATGGGAATGGGCGGTCGCTGCTGAGCTCTTTTGCCACGATTTTCATTTTCATGGTAACAACGACTTCACTGATTGGTGGAAACCTTTTTACATTGAAATCACTCTTAATTGTGGCTTGTACAGAAGCAAATATCATCACTTTTTAATCTCAGAGCTCATGGTAGGTCTTAAAAGGTTTAAACTTAATCGTTAATAATCAATTTCGATTGGGATTTCTACTTCTGGAACCAGAATATTGTGTTCAATTACAGTTGCTACAGTATATAACTAGGCAGCATTATTGACAACAGATGTTTTGCTCTTGTCAGCATTTATAATATTCTGTTTAATCATACAGTGAGCTCTCCCCTGATACTGCTTTTAATTTAAACCACAGGAGATTCTTTATTTCTCTCACTGTAATATCTGGAAATATCTCTCCTTTCTTTGCCCTTGTACTCATCAGCCCACCCCCTCAGGACTCTAACACATGGCGGCCTGATCGTGCTACTGCTTTTAAATTAATATATTGATATTGACAAGCCATCTGCTGTAGAGCATAAATTATTGGGAGGAAGAAGCCTTTGATCACGTGCCTTTTACCATCTATGATGACATATACATCCCCCAAGAGATGAGCGTTGATGGTGCCATTTTTAAATGCAATCAGTGAGCAGATATACCGCCATTAAAAAGACAACTAACAAACTGCAATGAGCATTCAGGTGAATCAAATACAAACTTCTAGGTCCAGGTCACGTTTTACCACAAAATCAAAAGGGAAAAATAAATAGGAAATTATATTTAGCATAAAGAACGTGAGGCCTGTTTTTGGACCATTGAGATTTGTTGCATTGTGACATTATTTTCATGACAATTAAGCATGTTTTACCCCCCAATTTGCATCCCAGTAATGTGTTCAGATGTTTTACCTTACAGCTTATAATCATTCTCATTTTATCAGGAAGACTCGCAGACTTGAGTGAAATTAAGATGACATTTATTTGATGAATATAAAACAGAAATGTAATGTGTCTCTTTGGCGTAAGCCCCGTCTGGTTGTCCAAAGTTGTTGTACTCTGAACCATCATATCCTGACGTAGATAGGAGGCAAGGGCGAGGAGCCTACCCCCTTACAGGATGGGACTCAACAGGTGGTGCTGGGGTGGAGGAGGTTGCAATGTTAGCACACTGAAACAACACTGTGATTGTGAGCAGACTTATAAAGCAACAGCTTACATGTGATTGGCTAGGAGTTACCCAGCTAATGGTGCGATGATGTACATCTGCTAGTCTTCCCGCTAGAACTACACTGCGCTAACATTTATTCTTGAACATTTTCATTAGATTTCATTTCACAACTAACATGCTGTATCAATACTTCACCATTAAAGGTAATGAGAATAATAGTATTAACCTCTTCAACTCTGGAGCATTTTTGAGCTGCCGCTAGCCATAGCTATAACACATTTTACCTCTCACAGATGAGCTCGTCCATAGACATTCAGTCTAATGTTCAGTTCAAGCAACACCCTCATTATTTCATCGAATATCTCGGCCTCCGAGTGGACTACAAGCTCAATCTAGGTGTCATTAGAAAGCTGAGATCCTTCCCTTTTGCAATGATGTATTTTATCATTAGTAGTCGATAACAGATTGTTTTGATGATTTGTTTTGCATGCTTTTCCTGTGGGATGGCATATTATGTTCTGGACGTCTAAGATATAACATTGGATTATTCACACAAGCTCACAGACAAGTAAACAATTTGGGGCTTACATCAGCAGTGAACGGTGCATAAAAGAAAGATTTGATGTCTTCCAAATATCATATTTCACTTTGTGATTGTTCTGAAAATCTTTTAAACTGTGGTATTAGTGCAATAAAATACCTCAGAATGAGAGCTTTCATTGGATATACGATTTGTCTATTTAAGGGTTATTTTAAAGTCTTTTATATTCATATTTCTAACACATCATCACTAGGTACGTTTCCAGGTCTTATTTTGTTATTTTAAGTAACATATATGCAGAAGTGCTCTCTGAAAAGTTCAGATTCTAAGCTTTCAAATGATACCTCATATGCCTGACTTATATACATGGGGGCTTTTTTGCGATATAGCACCCCGCTGGCGGGTCAATAGAGATCGCATTTGCATTACAGTAAAAATAATTGGGGGGTAAGTTTATTTACAAAATAATGTGATAATGCAAAAAAAAAATTCTTTAAGGAGAATGTAATTCTTACGTTGTGCTTTTCATTTTGGGGTGAAATGTGATCTGGATGTATACAGATCTGGGAAGCTTTCGAAAGATTCATCCAGTCACACATTTTGGGGAATTCACTCTGCCAACCTTTCCAAAACAGGTTTATTACATACCCGAACACATGTACAAAACATCAGTTTTTGAAAAAGAAAGAACTATTTACCCAAACACGGCTGTTTCACAATTTTCTAGCAAAAAAACTAGGAAATGACATGTTAGAGTGTGTGCTGAATTTAAATGAGCAGTAAACTGGTCAATATTCTAATTATCCAAATGAAGGTTTAGCCAGTTAAAAGGACAGCCAATCAGTGTGAGTACGGTCCAACCCCACCGGCCACTACTGACCCTGTAACCCCCTGGGTGACCCTAAGGTCAAGGGTCACCTCCTAAGATCAACCATCTCTGGCCAGTGCACTGGAAAGAGTCATCTCCATGGAGACAGGGCTGTTCCAATAGAATCTGGGAGTCATGGAAACGACCCCTGGCTGCACCGGTTTCTAAAAAGACCTTCAACTCCCTCTGCTGGAAACAAAATAACACACCAAACCACCCTCAAAGACAGTGCAGCTCATATAATAAAACACATGCAGCAACAGCAAGTGTAATGTTCATTTTTCTGCAATATAATATTCATCATCTATGTGGACGCGTATAAGTTAAGTGTCCTTTAAATTCAGATCATGTTCGATAGCATACACTTTCATCAAAATGCCAAAACACGTGTACAACACCCATTTAGAAGAACAACTGTACTTTATTAATGCAAACATAATGAACAGTACATTTTAACGTGGCACTAAAGATTTCATTCTGTTCTATTTATCTCCTTTCACTAGAGACATTACCGATTTAAAAGAACAAGAATGGATTTCTTTGTCTTGAGAGCTTTCTGGTCATATGGAGAAGTGGTTTTCTGAATATTCACGGTGAGTTAAAGCCCTCTCGTGGTGTGCTCGTATAATATACTTTATTCTGGCTGTGTTGGAAATATATACAGTCCTACCATAATACATGTGACTCATGCAGAATGAAGGTTATGTATTTTGCACAGTATGCAAAGAACTTGGATGACCACTATATGCATGTATTAATTCATTAATTTATTTATTTATTGCTAAAATGTGCAGAATACATAACCAGAGCACACTGCATGGAATATTGTATAACACAATGTGATATGCTCGAGCTTCAATCTCCAGTGTAACAAGTGAGCCGCAACAAGTCTTGATTGTTAGATGTTCCCAAATGTAATTAATATAACTAATGAGATCAGGTCAAATATATATATATATACTTTCAATTGGAGAAATAAGCCTCATGAATGAATAAACTCGAGGTGGGTTAAATTTACTTGGTTTTGAAGTATCTACTGTAACATTATCCAGAAAGTAAAATGGGTTCATAATTATATTCGTTCAAAAGATAAATTATGGTTTTACATTTCAAATCTTGTCTTTGAAAAAATTGGTGGAACTGAATTTCTTCTTAATTGTATTTTTAATGTCAGCAAACTCCCCATCAAATGATCTAATGTCCAAAAACAGGTACTGCTATCATTGATGATTATATATTAGCATCATTTCTGGAACTATATATATATATACATATATTGGACAACTGGCTTAAAAATAGCATCTTTTTGGTCACACAATTGCTTAATATTATTTGCCATTATCTATTACAGATTTTGTGATTGTGGTTGATGTTGTAGAACTTATTGAATTATTAAAGAATGATACTGAGCAAACTTTGTTTTCATCATTAAATTAGAAGATGAAAACATAACAGATCAGAAATGTAAAGATGTGTTTTTGGAATTCACAATTTCAACATATTGATTGGGAAGAGACTTTTCAAATTACAAGACGATATTGTAACCAAAAAAGATTATTCAGCAGATTTATCCTGTAAAACAGGAGATTTAAAATGTGTTTTTGTGACATTTAAAACATTGTACAGTTTTTCTTTGCCTGTATCTATATAAAACTGTTCTGGTGTGACTGTGAGTGTTTTATTAGGGTGAATACTGCCGTTGATATACATTTAAAGAAAAGGGATATTTAATTTTATTTTGACAGTACTGCTGAACATTAAGTATGGTAGGCTATATCAACTCAAGACACATTTTAAAATAGAATTAGGTCATTATTTTGATATTAATAGGAGTTAAAAAAAACAGCAAAGCCAGAAAGAGTGTGAATGTCTGTAAAGCCTTGAATCTTACTGGCAGCCAAAAGTTTGGAATAATGTACAGATTTTGCTGTTTGGGAAGGAAATTGGTACTTTTATTCACCAAAGTGTCATTCAACTGTTCACAAAGTATACTCAGGACATTTACATTTATGCATTTGGCAGATGCTTTTATCCAAAGTGACTTACAGTGCACTTATTACAGGGACAATCCCCCCGGAGCAACCTGGAGTTAAGTGTCTTACTCAAGGACACAATGGTGGTGGCTGTGGGGGTCAAACCAGCAACCTTCTGATTACCAGTTCAGTGCTTTAGCCCACTATGCCACCACCACTCCATTACATTACTGATGTAATAAACAGCACCATCACTATTTGAAAAAAGTCATTTTTGACCAAATCTAGACAGCAGCATCACTCCAACACCTTATCCTTGAGTAATCATGATTAATTGATCATTTGGTTCTAGAAAATCACTTGCCATTATATCAAACACAGCTGAAAGATATTTGGTTCATTAACTGAAGCTGAACGTTGTCTTTGTGTTTGTTTTTGAGTTGCCACAGTATCAATAGACTGGCATGTCTCAATATTATATTTCATATAATATTTCTATATTCATATGTACGTCATGCCGGGGGCTCCCCAGCCTGAGAGAACGAGGGAGGAATGTGACAGGGCAGAGGGCGGAGCCGCGTTGTGATTATACACCCCAGGTCCAGTATCAGGCTAATCAAGCGTCCGAGAGGGATAAAGGCCGACTGCGGATGGTTGTGCGACAGAGAGAGATTGTTTACGGTCAGCTGACCGTCGTGTGTGTTTGTGTCTTTTGTTTATTTCTTCATTAAACTATTATTTATATTGTCATGCCTCCTTTTTTTAATTACTTCTTGCGTATGTCAGTGCCGTGTTGAGCGAGAGGCTGTGCCCACCTGCAGTGCTTTGATGCTTTCTTGTATCCTCAAATAAATGAAGATACATGCACCTCGATGCACTCAGTATCGACAGGTAAACCCTAAAACTGACCACACAACTGTTTTCTAGAGCTGATGAAATGCATTCACTGGCTTGTTTTCACTCTGAAGTCCTATAGTTATTTCCCATGTTGTATATTTTGAAGTATAGACGTCAAAATGTGTGTAAAAGAGGCTGAACATTTCTTCCATGTAAACAAACACACTTTTGTAGTTGTTTGGTTGTTTGTTCTCTTCTGTAGTTTACTATGAAGTTCTTGAGAGCTGCGGTAAAGATGAGGAAGAGATTCAGTTTCTGTCTGATAGCAGCTGGAGCAGCTGTGAGACAGGACAAAAACAACAAAACTGTCCTTTATTCTGTCAAACACAGTAAGATGATTGTAAAGAACTTCACACAGGGAGGGAAAGAGGACACGGGAAACTGGGTGCTTCGAATGTTTACAGCTTCCAAAATAACACAACAGTCTTTCAGCTTCACAAACTCGACAGCTTCACAACTGGTCTCTCTGTGCCAGACTCTCTCTCTCTTCTTGTCGGTGGCGTGGTCTCATATACCAATCTCCCCAAACTCACTGCAATTTGAAACAGGTTTTATTCATAATTTGGCTTAGGTGTATGAACCCTTACCGCTTTCTCTCTCTCTGGGTGGACACTCGACCACACCCCCGCTGCCACACACCCCCACCGTCAGTCCCTCCCGTCGCAGTGACCTCTGAACCACCCTTAGATGCTGTATGTCCCGCTGCCAATCATTGCTATAAATTACGATATCATACAAATAGGCAGCAGCGGAAGCCGAATGCGGTCTGAGGATTTGGTCCATGAGCGCTGAAATGTAGCCAGGCACCAAATAAACCGAACGGAAGTGTCACAAATTGGTGTAATCTGAACGGTGTGGAGAAGGCCATTTTTTCACCAAAAACTGGTGTCATCCAGGGTTGAATAAAATCGAGAAGTGCCCAACAGATAGAGCAACTCATCAACGCATGGCATAGGGTAGGCATAAAATTTAGACACCGCGTTGACTTTTCTATAATCCACACAGAACCTTTCAGACCTGTCACTCTTAGGAACCAGAACAACTAGGCTGGACCAATTGCTGTGGGATTCCTCTATATCGAACATTGTATCCAATTTTCTTTTTTTTGTGCTCGGGCATTTGGTAGGGATGGCTACGTACCACTACCCATGGGTCTGTCTCGATATGGTACTGGATGAGGTTTGTATGAACTGGCAGAGGGGAAAATCTGCAAATTCCTGTTGCCACTTGGCAACCTCTACGACTTGATACGGTGAGAGGTGGTCTCAACAAGTGACCGGGGTGATATGATTGTGTTTTGTATTCACCTCCCGTCCGAGCTCCGCCCTCTCCGGAACCACCGTAGCCAAGGTCACAGGGACCACCTCCCTTCATAATTTCAGGAGGTTGAGGTGGTTTATTTGATGTGTGCCCCCTCTATCGGTTCGCTTTACCTCATAATTGAGATCCCCCACTTTGAAGCCTATGTGAGGAGTAATACGAGCACTTTGTCTCCCGGTACAAATTCCCGCAGCCGAGACACCTGTTATAAATTCGGCTTTGATGTTCTTGAGCTTGGAGCAAATTCTCCTGTGTTAGTTGCTGTGTAAGATGTAAGACGTATTTGATTTCAGTCTTACTGGTTGAAGGTCCCTCCTCCCAAGTTTTGCGTATGACATCAAGCACACCGCGTGGGCGCCGTCTATATAGCAGCTCGAATGGGGAAAACACTGTGGAGGCTTGCAGGATCTCTCTTACTGCGAATAACAGGGGATCGAGCCTTTTGTCCCAATTTCTAGCATCCTTGTGCACAAACTTACTAATCATATTTTTAAGGGTTTTATTTAATCGTTCCACCAAGCCATCTGATTGTGGATAGTAAACACTGGAGTGAATCAACTTAATACCCAACCATTCATAAAGTTTGCGGAGTGTCCGTGTGCCTTGATCAGTGAGGATTATTTTGAAGAGTGCTTCCGCAACACTGCGTGCTGAGATGTTGCGTAGAGGCACTGCTTCCAAATATCGTGTTGCATAGTCCACCAGGACAAATACAAAGCGATGTCCATGTACTGACCACTCTAATGGCCCGATGAGATCCATGCCAATACTTTCGAAGGGGACCTCGATCAGTGGAAGGGGGCACAATGGCACTTTTGGAGTGGCCGGTGGATTCACCAGCTGACATTCATGGCATGCCGTACACCACCTGTGAACATCGCCGCCAATGCCTGGGCAATAAAAACAGGCTATTAGTCGGTTCAGTGTTTTCCTCTCCCCTAAATGACCCACCATCGGATTATAATGAGCCACCTGGAACAACATTTCCTGGCGGTTATGCGGTATTAAGAGCTGGGTTATATCTGCCTTTGTTCGAGCGTCCTGAATCACTATACAGCCGCTCCTTTATTATTGCAAAATACAAATATTAAAGCGTGATGTTCGGCTGGAGTTGTTAAACATCAATAACTTTCACTTGGTCGAAGGCATGCCTAAGGATTTCGTCTCTCGACTGCTCCAGGGGCAAATCCCCTTCGGGAAATCCCCTGAGGATGGGAGGGGCCGCGGCCTCTCCCCTCCTTATGTCACCCTGACATGGAGCTGACGAAGACGGCCCTGGTTCTGCCTCCCCTGCCAAAGCATCGCACATCTTGCAGCTTTTGTGCAGTACCCATCCACACATTTTTAAATTTAGGCCAATTAGTTCCCAGAATCAGTGGATGGGTCAGGTGGGATCTAACCACGGCCTCCACTCTATGCTTTGTTCCCTGAAATTTAACAACGAGAGTCACTACCAGGTAGTTGTGAATATCCCCGTGCACACACTTCACCCTCACCCTTTTGGTTGAGCCCAAAGCTTTGTGTTGAACCAAGCATTGGTGGATAGTGGTCTGATTACAGCCTGTGTCCACCAAGGCTTGGTGTGTACCCCTCTTGACGCTTACCAGTATCCTGTACCCTCCAACCCAATCGGGGGCAGCCTGTGGAGTGTCGGGGATCAGGACCACAGTTCCCAGCTCCATCACAGGGCATTGATCCCGGAAGTGCCCCGGATCCCCACAACTTCAGCAGACTGGCCAAGGTGCTACGCCTGGACCTGCGTCGCCAGGTATATCCACTTGAGGGGGAGAGCATTGGGGCAATGAAATTGCCGGGGGAAGAACAAACCCCATTAATGGGAAGCCGACTTCAGCGGTGGGATTCCACACCACCGTGGTACTGGGATGGCCTGTGGGGAGAGAGGAGAGTGAGAGGGGAAGGCGCTTCCATCCTTGGGTACGCCATCATATGGTCCTCCACCAATTTGACCGCTTCCTTCAGTGATCAGCTGCTCCAGCATTACCTGGTCGATAACTCCCTCGATGCTGTGGTACCCCTTCCAGCAGCCATTTTTGGCAGGCAACTTGGAGTCGTTGGGAGAAGGCAAACGGGCGGCTGGACTTTTCCAACTCCATTTACTGGAAGTGCCATTGAGCAGATGGTACTGTTCTGGACTTCAGCCAAACCGCTGAAGGATGTTTTTTCTTCAGGTGTCTGTAAGCCAGGAGACAAGCTGCCGGCAGTTGTTGAGCTGCGAGTTGGGCCTCCCCGGACAACAAAGTAATAAGCCGGGCCGCCCATTGAGAATGCGACAAACCCCAGATCTCAGAATTTCGCTCAAAGAGGTCGAGGAATGCTTCTGGGTCATCTTCCGCCCCAATCTTCATGAGCATGGGTGGGGGCATGGGGCTACTGTTGTCCGGGGTCACAACCGGGGCTTTCTCCTGGCTGAGGAGGCTCCGTATCGCCTGCCAGTCCACTGTCTGAGTTCTGAGGATCTTGTGGAACCGGTGATCTTGGTCCTGTCGGAGCTCAAGCAGGGCCTGTTGGTGGGAGTGGTGCAGGCCAGCAAGGGACATGAGGCTTACTGTCTTTTGATTACAATCCTGGGAATTGGCACCAGTCTAAAGAAATTCACACAGGGAGGGAAAGAGGACACGGGAAACTGGGTGCTTCGAATGTTTACAGCTTCCAAAATAACACAACAGTCTTTCAGCTTCACAAACTCGACAGCTTCACAACTGGTCTCTCTGTGCCAGACTATCTTTCTATTTTGTCGGTGGCGTGGTCTCATATACCAATCTCCCTAAACTCATTGCAATTGGAAACAGGTTTTAATCATAATCTGACTCAGGTGTATGCAAGCTTACCGCATTCTGTCTCTCCGGGTGGATGCTCGGCCACACCCCCGCTTCAACAGTCATCTTCACCTACTCATGCATGCTTTCCACTACAGTAAAATCTGGTTACCACCATGAGTGATTACCTTTTTTTATACCCATACCTGTAATTCTATATTACTGTCCTCTATGTATGTCATTGCATTTAATATTTATGACAGCACAAATTCGGACGACAGTGGTGATGCTCCAAATTACTTTTTACAAATAAAAAGATGAGGAACGATAAGAATTTTTTATTATAATACATGTTTCCTTTTAATAATAAAGTTACAACCTCATAAGTAAAGCAATCATAAATGTCCAGAATGAAATTTTATTATACTTTAAAGTTATTAAATGTTTTCTGCATTTTCTTTGAGGGTTTATCCAGTAAAACAGTGTGATGTAAAAACTAAATATTTTCCCTATACAGAAATGTGATATATGGCCATGTATGAACATCCAAATACTATTATAGTTCGTATACATGTATATGGATATATGTAAAACTATGTGACTTTTATGTCAGTGAAAACCATACATGAACATATTTGTGTTTTACATAGATTGTCATAAATCAGATTTCTACATGATTTAAAATGTTTTCCGTAATCAGTAAAAACATCAAACTGATCAAATAGTCATTTGTCATATATTGTTGGAAAGCTCTCAAAGAGTAAAATACAACCAGACTATTTGTTTGACTCATGAACAAAAATATACTGAGTAAAAGATAATTATATGTCTTTGACAATTACGTTGGTGTTGTTTATATGCCACGTTTTTGCTTATAACTTCACAAAAGAAATGGAATATAAAATATCACATATCATTATTTAGAGTCAGTGATTATCTTTCAAACGAGTCCACACACAAGATAATCAGATGTATAGATCAATAGATAATCCACATGAAGCACAATGTTACATATGACCACCAGGAGATGGCGCCAAATACATGACACAGACTCAATGATGACTCAAATGACACAGAATGAAACTGAATGAGATGATTATCTTTCAAACGAGTCCACACACAAGATAATCAGATGTATAGATCAATAGATAATCCACATGAAGCACAATGTTACATATGACCACCAGGAGATGGCGCCAAATACATGACACAGACTCAATGATGACTCAAATGACACAGAATGAAACTGAATGAGATGATTATCTTTCAAACGAGTCCACACAGACAGACAGACAGACAGATAGACCGACAGACAGACAGACAAACAGGCAGATAGGCAGACAGACAGACAGACAGACAGATAGATAGATAGACAGACAGACAGACAGACAGATAGATAGATAGATAGATAGATAGACAGACAGACAGACAGACAGACAGACACAGACAGACAGACAGACAGACAAATAGACAGACAGATAGATAGACAGACAGACAGACAGACAGATAGATAGACAGACAGACAGACAGACAGACAGATAGATAGATAGATAGATAGATAGACAGACAGACAGACAGACAGACAGACAGACAGACAGATAGACAGACAGACAGACAGACAGACAGAGATGCACATCCAGGCATGTTATCATCTGGCCCTTGATCATGTATAATGGAGTTTATATATGCCAGAAAATCACAACAGTCTCTGTTATAATCAATATCAAATCCGTGCTGCTTTAGGTTTACAGTTGTTTGCTCTTCCATAATGTTTTATATAGAGTACTGAAGTGTACTGAATATATACTATAATGTAATCAAATATATATAATGTATTTTATGCATACTATTTCTGCAGTATGTATTTTGTTCTCAATGCATAAAATATCTGAATGACCTTTGAACTTACATGTGCTCAGGAAAGGGGTGCAATGTCATGGGACAGCCAACAGGGGGAGGCAGAGATATCTCATATTAACTGCAGCAGATCAACTCATCACAACATCAAGTGTCTGAAGACAAATGCCCAAATTAAACAAGAAATCTTTACCCAAACAGGTATTTGTGATACTGATCACCAGATATCTCCAATTCATAACATGCTTATTTATTTAGATGGAAAATGTGCATCTCATAAAGGAGATGTTTTAACATTTTATTTTTACTTTACTGCAAAATGTTTGAGTAAATGTGTGTTTTATGGAGTAATTAAACATTGCAAAAAAAACTCTTGGTAGTCCGCACCATATGATCACAAATAAATGAATACAGCATGACTGTGTTAAGCGTCATTGTAATGTTTTAGACTTCTGTATTTCAAAAACACACTTTTTTTTCTTTCTTTCTTTCTTTTTTAGGTCTTGTGCAGTTTCACAAATGCATGTGGACTTTTTGAGGGGGATTCCTGGGTTTTTTCCATGGTTATGTTTTCTTTATATATATATATATATATATATATATATATATATATATATATATATATATATATATATATATATATATATATATAAACATGATTTAGTCTCACTACAGTATTTTATTTACCCACTAAACTATAAGAAGCTGTGCTGTATTGTGCATGATGCCACCTGTCCAAGATTCTCCGGGATTGTCCCAGTTTTTCACCGTTTGTCCTATGACCAAATGAGTCCCCATCTGACATCATGACGATGCCACTGGCTCAGAGAAGAATTCTACCAGATCCTTTAATGATGTCAATATAACTTTATAAATACAACATTTAACGACTTTTAAATCTTACATCAAATCTTACACATAATAGCATAAAACCAAAGCTATAGATCGTGACAGGGCCGTAGCATGGGATTCTGGGCCCCCTGACTGTATGTCGGTCAGGGCCCCTATCCTGTTAAAAAAATTACGTTTAGAATTTGGACCTGTGGGCCCCTAGAATCATTACCACATTCACTCCTCTAGATACGGCGCTGGATCGTGAAATTAAACATTTCTGTCTGTGTTTTCCATTTAACTTATATTTTGCAAACTATCCGCTACAAAATTACTGGACCAAAATTGTACAAAATATATGACATGTTCAAACGTGCCCTTCTAACACTTTCTGTCATATGAATCATCCAAAAGTCTGATTGATTTAGTGAATCGGTTCGTTTGGACGAGTCATGTAGATGAACCGTATTAAAAGATGATTCATTTAAATAAACTCTGGGAAAGTTTAACTTTATGCAAATGAGCTGCGTGCTCTCCTAAACTGTTCATTCATATGAGTCATTCAAAAGTCTGATTGATTTAGTGAATCGGTTCGTTTGGACGAGTCATGTGTTTTACGCTCTCCTAATCTGTCCTCATATGAAACATTTGGAAGTCTGATTCAATTTAGTGAATCGTTTTGCTCAGATGATTCATATAGACAAGGGCGTAGATTTGGCTTGAACATTGGGGGGGTTACAGCATGAAGCATTTACATGTTTCCATTGATCATGGTATAAATAATGGGTGGATGTACTTGCTTGTTTTGATTATTGGGGGGGTTATGTCCTCCCCGTCCCCCCTGAAAACTGCGCCCTTGCATGTAGATGAACAATATTCATCATTCTTTATTTTCTTCTGTGGAGAATGTTTGCCAAAATCACCATTCACATCCATTGAATATTTTATCCGTACAAGGGTAACATTTTGCTTAACATCTCCTTTTGTGTTTCACAGAAGAAAGAAAGTCATACAGGTAGACCGTTTATGCTATTTTTGGGTAAGTTATCCCTTTGTGCGTTTGGTGTGGCGATTCAATGTTGGTAGTGACTCAAACGGCTCTTGCACAGGTTGATGCGGTACTGGTAATGTGGCGTTTATTATGTGAGAATAAAAGGACATGATGACTTTGAATCCTCTCTCACTGCCGCAGTCAGACGGCAAACTCTGCAGTCATTAATATGCAAAAATGCAAATGAGTGGGTAATTAAGAGCAGGAGTTCCACAGAGGCTCTTTGATTGCTAATGAATTCTAATATGCAAGAAAGGGGGGATGGGTTGATGAAAAAAGAATGAGCAGCAGTCTGAGAGACACATAAGCCCGTCTCACTCATTCTGTCAGAAGATAAACCGTGTGAATTTAAAACTTTTGCGAATTGAAACAAAATCGTGTTGCCCTGTAGAGACCAAATGAAAAATATGAAGCTCATTAATCACGACTCACATTGAAATATGGGGCAGAACTGAGAAAACACTTTGGGGTAAACACAGGGTGTGGCTTAGATATGTTGCTTAATAAATAATGTTCCCATGAGGCCTGATTTATGTTGCTCCTGGAGCTGCAGTCATGTGACCCTCGCTGAACACGCGTGCGAGGCGGTTCAGGTGTCTGGCGTGGTCTGAAACTGCAGCATATGTGTTCCAAGCCCAAACGATGTCATATTACCATTTTGGCAAGCCGTTACTTCACATGTGTGCACAAAGACAGAGATGTTGTTGTTTAGATCTCCCCTGAGCTCTCTCTCTCTCTCTCTCTCTCTCTCTCTCTCTCTCTCTTTCATTCGGTGGACTAGAATGCAATGCAGTATATGAGTGCCAGAACAGCTCTCTGTGTATATTTGAGATGAGTTTAATAATAAATATTTCCAACCTTTCAATCTGTGAGAAGCCCTAAATATTACTCTCAAACGATCCTAATAATTATGTATAACAGAGTCTGGCATAAAGTGATTTTAGCCATTCTAGAATTTCCACAAGCTGTCAAGCTGAGATGTTGGATTAGCCACACCCCTTCTTTCCAAAACGCAGCACTCCGAAAACAACAAATGAGCTTTCTTGAGACTGATATTGAGCAGAAATGGTTGTTAAAAACAACTGACAACTGTTACTTCGCTGCAACTACAATACTATGAGAATGTGCACAATGATTGACAGGCAGAGACCGCAGCACTTGATTCATTCATATCTTTCAGGGAGTAGTACAGATGTATGCATAACTTATGCAGCACCTTTAATTCCTAGGGTGTCCTGTGTGATTGCTGGGGTATTCTGGTGGTTGTTAGGGCATTGGGGGTGGTTGCTAAGAACTTTCTAGGTGGTTCAGCATTCTGTTTGGTTGCTAGGTTGTTCTGTGTTGTTGTTTACTATGTATCCACCCATCCATCCATCCATCCATCTATCTATCTATCTATCTATCTATCTATCTATCTATCTATCTATCTATCTATCTGTCTGTCTGTCTGTCTGTCTGTCTGTCTGTCTATCTATCTATCTATCTATCTATCTATCTATCTGTCTATCTATCTATCTGTCTGTCTATCTGTCTATCTATCTATCTATCTGTCTATCTGTCTATCTGTCTATCTATCTATCTATCTATCTATCTATCTATCTATCTGTCTGTCTGTCTGTCTGTCTGTCTGTCTGTCTGTCTGTCTATCTATCTATCTATCTATCTATCTATCTGTCTATCTATCTATCTGTCTGTCTATCTATCTATCTATCTATCTATCTATCTATCTATCTATCTATCTATCTATCTATCTGTCTGTCTGTCTGTCTGTCTGTCTATCTATCTATCTATCTATCTATCTATCTGTCTATCTATCTATCTGTCTGTCTATCTATCTATCTATCTATCTATCTATCTATCTGTCTATCTGTCTATCTATCTATCTATCTATCTATCTATCTATCTATCTATCTGTCTATCTGTCTATCTATCTATCTATCTATCTATCTATCTATCTATCTATCTGTCTGTCTGTCTGTCTGTCTGTCTGTCTATCTATCTATCCATCTATCCATCTATCTGTCTATCTATCTATATTAATATTTTGTGTTGATAGACAGATAGATAGATAGATAGATAGAACATCTTGTTGTGCAGATTCTTCTTGCCTTCAATACATTTTAAAATCTGCCTTAATTTTTCAGTTTCTTGTTTTTTAATTGTGCTGATAAACACCTCTGCTATGATCTCTCTCTCTCTCTCTCTCTTCATCAGCACCACCATGACCGCAGTCTTGCACAGTAGCAGCATGTTAAACTCCATAAGTGTGTGTTCAGGAAGTGTGTGTTGTGTGTACTACTGTAACCTTAGCGTGGGTGTTCAGATAGACCGGGTCTCCCCAAAATCTCACATCAAGGGAACTCCGGATTATAGGAGAGGTGACAAATGCTGAAAACTGACTGAAAACCCAGACAGCGAGACATGCTGTAAATCTTCTCCTTTGTGTTTAATCCTGATAAATGAGGAGTGTGCAACATGAACATGTTTTGAGCAGTGTTTGTGCTCCAGACATGAATGATGTTACTTTACTAAGAGATCACACGTACCGCTTTCACCGGGGGAAAAACCCCATAGACTTACATTGAAGAAGAGACCCTTCCTCTGTCTAGTATTGGTTGGATGAACAGACAGCTAGTTTGAGCCATTGTTGCTACGTCGCACTGGTTGGGATGCTTAAATAAACAGAGCAATGTTTTGATCGTTCACACTTTTCAAACGGCTTACTAATAGTTTCCTCAGTACTTTAAGACAGAACTGGGTCAAATATTTTTGCACCACAAAAGTGACACACTTTAGCTGTTTAATGTTTTGCATTTTTGCAGTAAAAATCCCTCTCAGCTCACAGGATGAAGATGTCATGAGAACGATCTGCATGTGTCAAAGGAAGTAGTGTGTGTGTGTTAGCATGCGAAAGAAAAAAACCCTTTGAAGTTGTTTGTGTGGTGGTCTCCATGTGCACATGCATGTGTATGTGTGTTATATGTGTGTGTGTATGCTGTGTCCCTCTCGGTGCTGGTTGGTTTTTCTTGAGAAACGTTAACCACGAGCCCTGAGTCGCGACTGCCAGTGTCATCAAAGACGAGATTCACCAGAAACAGGTGCAGAATCGTCCCACATCATTAACACTGTCGGTTCTGACAGCAAACACAGAGAATATGTTGTATTTGCTACCCGTCAGATTACTAGTAACATCGTCTATATTACATAAAGATAAAGTGTCATACTTCTCAGATTTATTTTATACTCGCAAATTGTGCTCAGATTTGCCAAAATACCAGAGAATCAGAGATCTCAATCCAAACTCCATCATTAGGGGTCTTCAAGGACCAACTGATCCAAGCTGCATATATGCCATCCACATTCATTTTACAATTTTTATATTAATCAGTTCATATAGAATAATTAAGAATATCAATATTAAATATATGAATATTTTATATTGCTATATTTTGTATACTTGTATATTATTTTATATGAGTGTATTTTGTATATAATAAAAAAATATAATGTATTTTAATGGAAAATATAAATAGCTTTATGTTGATTAATTATTATTTATTTTATATTTAATTTAATATTATTTTTATATGATTTTTTATTAATTGATTACATTATTTTTTATATTAATTTCATTTTTAATTTACATTTTATAACTCAACAATTGCATAAGTTTGCATAAGTAATTTTAGGAGAAATTTATGACAAAATTCTAAATGCCCGATGTCCAATATGGGCATTGGGAAAGTTGGGTATTATTCGAATCTTTATGCCCCAGGGAATCTAATGTGACTGGTCTCATTATGTTTTTTTTGGCCAAACTATTAAGCGGGTATGAGCTACATTTTTCAGATTTCTTGATCACTAGGTGGCGCTGTGATAAAACTGTGCAAGTACCCTCAAGTTTCGTGTCATTATGCTAAAGCCAGTGGCAGACAGGAGATCGGGAGAACCGGAACTTTTCCTGGTGGGTCGGCCGCGAAATAGTGCCGCAATATGCCGAAGGGGACAGCCAAACACTTTGCCACAAAATGGGTATGTGAGTAATATTCTGCTCATCTCATTTCGGACTCACCTGTGTCAGGGGTTCATGGGTAATTCAAGCACGCACTGCAGTCGTGAGTTTGATATGGGTCAGGGGAGCGCTGCTTTCCTGTTAGGTTGTGGGTTTCAGGTTGGAAAGCCCACAGTGCTGCTGGGTTATGACTTTGCACACTCAAATGTCTGTCTCATATCAGAGTCAACCTGCCCTTAACTCACATACAGAGTTTCAACGGTCATGGAAAAACTTTGAAAACTGTTGTTTCCGGGTCTGAAAGGTCATGGACATTTCTATAGTAAATATTAATATGAGTAGTTAAGATCAGCTGTAAAGGATTGCATTGACTATAAATGAGCACAATCTCAATCAAATTGATTTTTCCAATCCACTGACTGGAAAATCAGGAAAATTCACTGATCAAAAGCTGTGGGAACTTGTATGTATAATTTCTGGTTGGTTAAAAGTTACGGATTCTTTATATGTGCATGGTATGAGGCCATCAAACAGCACTGACATACTTGATTTTACTAAGATTAACTTAAAGGAATATTCCGGGTTCAATACAAGTTAAACACATAAAAAAAGCATTTGTAGCACAATATTGATTACCACAAAAATCGTCAAAAACAGAAGCAAAAACGTGGTTACAGTAAGACACTTACTGATTTGCACGTTCTTGGAATATTACAAATAAACGTTCAAAGAACGTTATTCTAACCTTTAAATAACGTTCTAATCCTGACGAGAACTGGACAATTTGAACGTTCTTGGAATATTACAAATAAACGTTCAAAGAACGTTGTTTTGCTGGTGAAATTAAAGTTAGGAGAACGTTGTCTGCAACGTTATTCTAACCTTTAAATAACAACAGGACAAATGGACATTTTAGCGTTATAAAAACATTTCAAATCACCGTTCATGTCCTACACCGCTGTTCTAGTCCATCTACTGTACGACTAAAACCATGCATTGTTTCTCATCACTCTTGTGCATCTTATGCATTTTGACCCGTATCCATTCTAATGTCGAGTGCGTCTCTGTGTATCTCCTGTGTGTGTCGGAGGTGCTGGTTGCCATGGTTTCATTGGTATTGGCGGATGCTTTCAGTTACCTAATCCTGCCTGACGCTCTCCAAACCCAGAGATGAATGCACTTCATGCCAGACGCAGCTGCCCTGCATTCACTTCTGCGCATTCATTGGGCCATTGACTCAATAGAGCAGCGAGTTAGTCGAGGGTCAGGGGTCTTGGCAGCGTTGCACGCTGATTTTAGGTGAGAAATGTGAAGTATAAACATCAACACTCAACAGAGACCTGGAGATGAAGCTGTACGAACAGTCCATGTGAGCTTCATAGATGTTATTTCTGAATGGGGGTTTCAGGCCAGCACACAAACTAGCTTGTTTTGCCACCACTGTGTCAGATGTGGCAAAAGCAATTGCAAGCAGCAATTTACAGTTCCAAGCACATCAACTGCATGTAAGGAAAGTATGATTGGACATCACGGATTATGATTTTAAGAAAAACCGGATTGCTTATACTACAATAGAATTCATTATAACTTTTGACCTACAGGTGGCGCTGTCACCAGGGTGTGGTAACAATGACACACACAATGTTTCATGTCAATACTCCAAAGCCTTGCCGAGCTACAACCGTGCGTTACTCAAGAACCATATTTTCACTCGAAAAGCCATTGATAACCTTTTGTTTGTCGTAAATGTCCCTAGATGATACAGGACCAATTTTGTGTGAATAAGATGTACGACCTAGGAGGACTTAAAAAAAGCAGGTTTTATCTTCCA
Organism: Moxostoma hubbsi; assembly: GCA_032164185.1. NCBI lineage: Eukaryota > Metazoa > Chordata > Actinopteri > Cypriniformes > Catostomidae > Moxostoma > Moxostoma hubbsi. The sequence continues at coordinate 49,547,382 of JAVLUX010000009.1, read as the reverse complement.
TTTAAAATGGTGGTCAGAAAGTATGGCCGACCAGGGCAAATTTGGTATCATCATACTTTGCATGACCCAAGGAATCTAAAGAGAGCAGCCCCTGGAAGATTAGTTAAAAAGTTATAAGTATTTTTATACATTTCTCTATATCTTTTGACCACAAGGTGGTGCTGGCGGTAAATTTTGTAGGTACCCTCAAGGCATAGTGCCGATGTCATCTACCAATTTTCGTAATGATACGCCAATGCATTTATAAAATACAGCATTTTAAGACAAAATTCAAAATGGCCAATGACCAGTATGGCCGACAAAGGAAAGTTGGGCGTCGTTCGACTGGTTACGCCCCAAGGAATCTAGTGACCTGTCTGATGATTTTAGGCCAAAAACTTTTCAGATTTCTTGATCACTAGGTGGCGCTATGCCAAAACAGTGCAAGTACCCTCAAGTCATGATGTTTATGACATATACCAATGTTTGTGTTAATATGCTGGAGCATTGCAAAGATACAGCCTCATGTCCATTGTGGCGTGTTCGCCATCAAATTCATTGAAGCGTTATTCGATGTGCATAACAGAAACTTTTTAATAACTTTTATGTCTAGAGTGTCCCAAGATGATACATGCATATTTCGATGCAAATCAGACATACGGCCTAGGAGGAGTTTGAGAACGCAGGTTTTTCGGAACATTCTAAATGGCAGACAATCAAGTGGGTGGAGCTTGAAAACTATGTGACCTATTGGGACTCGGCATGACCCAAGTAATCAGAGGGAAAGGGAATTTTGTTTCTAGGACTTATGGTTCAAAGGTTATAAGCTGAAACGGAAGTGAACATTTTAACTGTTGGTGGCACAAGAGGGTTTGAGACCCCAAATTTGGGTCAGTTACATTAGAGAGCGTCCTCTATCACTGTGCCAAATTTCATACATTTCCTATGTACGGATCTATGGGCTGGAATAGACTCAAGAATGGAAGAAGAAGAATAAAAAGAACAACTTCGCACCTTTGGTGCTTGGCCCCTAATACATTGATTGTAATCATATGCTTCTGGTTTTGAAAGGTCAGAAAATAAATATTTCCTAATTATAGAATAAACCCATCGGTCTTTATTGCATATCTATATTTTAACATGTTTAGAAGTAAATGTGAGTGTTGCTCACTGCTGCCACAATGCTCGAGTGTTGGAGAAGGTGGCCAAGGCGTTGCTATGGAGTTGTTAAGGAGTTCTGAGTGGATGCTAGAGCATTGCTAAGTGGTTACTTACTGGCCTAAGTCAAAAGAGTCCACCCCAAAAATCTCTTAAATAATCACACAAAAAGGTCACAGCTAGTTGACACAATTGCATTCAGTGCATTCAGTGGTGAAAACGCAATGATTGGGTCTCCAAGGGCTAAATATGGACAAATGTTGGGTTTATTTGTATGTATTTTGTATTTATTGCTTTTTTATCAGCTAGCAGCTGAAAATCATAAGTCTGATTGCTTTAAAACAAGCCGCATGTTTTGAGGTATCGTTCATGTCCATATCACAAACAGTGCAGAATTAATTATACGCTTACGTTTAATACATCCAATATGTTTCGATCACTAACACTAACTATAAGCAGCAGTAGTAGTACTGCTAATATGTTCAAATATGCTCTGTAACAATGTATTTGAATTTTATGTATTGACATGGAATCACAAAATCAGTAGATTGTATTGTGGATTGTCTGGTCAGTGGTGAAGACAACATCATGAACACGTTAGTAAACCCCCACACAGGGGTTAAATTCTCACACACGGCTCTATTCATTCTGGGTTAAACTGATTGACATGTTGCTTTTTTCCCATCTGTGTGTGTTTGTTACTGGTGGATTAGTGTTTTACTGACAGGCCATCCCATAATTCCAGCCCTAAACCTCTCTGTCTGTGTGCTATAGTCATCCCACACATGAATAATTTACTGTTTATCAAATGTATTTGATTAGTTTTAAAGGGGAAAACTTAAATTTCTCTTTTGATTCAGTCATTTTTACTGATTTGTAACATTTTAGCTGGAATAAGTCTTACATTTTACAACTAATTTATTATTCGTAATGTGACATTTTTCTGATTTAAAAGAATATTCAATGAGAATAAAATGTTGGTCGGGACTTGTTCCAAAACCAGAATGGAACCAGCCCTAAATGGGGGCACAAAGACAATGTTTAAAATAGCTATTTTGGCTATTCACAAAAAAAAAATCAATTTACTGAAATAAAATAAGCAATTCTAGAACATTAATATAGATAGATAGATAGATAGATAGATAGATAGATAGATAGATAGATAGATAGATAGATAGATAGATACACCTAGCGACTTGCTAAAACAAGCTAGCAGCATCCTAACCACACCTAGCTAGATGCTAAAACATGATAACAATGCCTATAAAAATGCTAGAAACTCCTATTTTCATGCTACACATGCTAGCAACATCAAACAACTTGCTAAAAGAAGATGCTGCTTGTTCAATTTAATGAATTAAAATAAGCTAATGCAACACAATTCTAGAACATTAAGAAGATTATAAGATAGATAGATAGATAGATAGATAGATAGATAGATAGATAGATAGATAGATAGATAGATAGACCTAGTGACTTGCTAAAACAAGCTAGCAACATCCTAGCCACGCCTAGATGCTAAAACATGCTAACAATACCTAGAAAATGCTGGCAACACCTATTTTCATGCTAGACATACTAGCAACATCAAACAACTTGCTAAAAGAAGCTAGCAACATGCTAACAACCCATAGATACATGCTTAACAATGCTTAGAAACATGCCAGCAATGCCTAGCTTCATATTAAAACATGCTAGCCTATAGTAACACATAGCAGCATGCTTGCAACATGCTAGCATCACATAGCTATATGCTAAAACATGCTAACAATGCCTAACAGCATGCTTTGAATGGAGCCATACCTAAATGTGGAAAAAAATATTTTTACTGCTTGTTCAAATTGACTTAATTAAAATGAACTAAAGCAACGCAATTGTAGAACATTTAATACCAACTTGATTTCATTGCGTTCTAGCCATTTAAATGTATCCATTAAAGTTTACTTGATCCATTTGAGTTGGGACTGCATGAATACTTTTTGTGGTGTTAATGTAGCATTGATGAAACTGAGAAGGTGATTTCCATTTCACAGCATGCTTTGATGGAACTTGAAAGAGAGAGTAAATGTTCAAATTAAGTGTCATTTATGTGTTTTTGTGGAATATGAATATAATGCGGGATACTTGTTTGAGAGGACAGGTAGATGTCAAACATTAAATTGATCGTTTGCTTTGTTGAGTAAATCCTGTGCTAACCATAGCTAAGTTACTAAACTACACTTTGAAGTGCTTGCAACTAGCGTGTATTTAGCATGCTAACATTTATTTTCACTAGTTAGTACATAAGGAAATAAACTAGATTTATTTGAGTTAAATTGACACGTCTAATTTTGTTGGGTTTACCACAACAATTCTACACGTTTTTGTGTTGAGATTACATAGTACTTTATGGTTAGAAAACTAATTTCAAACATGTGGAACCACAGACCACATTTGAATCAAGATTAGCCAAAGAGCTATTATTTGAGTGTTGGTTAACATTATTTAATAGCCTTCTTGGCCTAGATGACATCACCCGACAAAGAAAGTCATTTCAAGCTGCATTACATGCCAACAAACACATCGTCGATTTCAGTTTTCCCTGTCCACACCACAATGTGAAGACTGTGTTTTCAAATGTATCCACTTGAGAGAGCGTTTTTGAAAAGCTTGATTTTCACAGACAAACGGTGTCTCAGTGTGGCTGGTAGGCCAAAATGTATAGAAAAAAGGTGCATTTAAAAAAACTGAAACGTATTAGTGAGGACGTGGCCTCAGAGTCGGATTAGAAGTTTAGAGGTAGACCGATATATCGGTTTTACCGATTAATCGGTGCCAATAATTGCTTTCTTAACTATCGGTTATCTGTAAAAATGCAAATAGTTGCCGATATTTTCTTTTTCAATCACGTGGTGATTTTCTGTATCTAACTCTTTCATTATTGACAATATTCATATTTTTATCTTCACTTCAATGTATATTTTGTCATTTTGATTCGATAATTAAGTGTTCTAAATTGAAGCGAGGGCATGCAAATGTGACAATGGTGAGCACTAGGGATGTGCCGAAGCCGAATAATGACTTCAATATGAATAACGAATTCACCCGACTAATAGAAAAAAAATGTGGAAGAATTGTCATCCTTCTGATGAGATTCCTGACCAGAGAAGTGATGATTTTATAGCGGAGATCGACTGTAAGTTGATCACATTTAAATACACATGACCAATTAAGGTAATTATCTGGTTAATCCTTTATTCCAAAAATGTTTAAATGCTCCATAGAGGTTGAAATACTTCACAGAGTGTAAATCTATTCAGCATATTCCTGCACATGAAAAAACTAACAAAATTTTTTTTGCATTTTTTTCTAGAAATATATTCCACTGTATTTCATTTTGTCCTCTGTAAAAATATCAGTTTCAGCAGATATTAATGTCTGAAATACCAGGAGAAAACACAGTTTACAACATATTCCACATTTTATGTAGCCTACATAAAAATAAATAATATATCAATAACATAATTAAATAATAATAATGAAAATTATAATAATATGAAGAATAAGTATAATACAAATTTAATAATAACAATTATTATTATTAATATTATTAATTTTATTAATAATTTATTTATTATTAATTATTAATAATAATAATATTTAAATAGGCCTAACTGAGGCATACTTTATATACAGAAGCTATAACCTAAATGTAAGAGAGTTACATGCTAAAACGCATTTTGACGCACTTCCGGGTTAAGCCACGCCCACATCCGTTTCTATCCGAATACAGATCATTTTGCCATAGTAACAGGCGCAGATAATAGCTTCGCTGCACACCCCTATGTGTCTAACTTGATATCTTGTGAATAATAATAAATTTAATTCTAATTTAAACTCATCTTTTGAAATATATATACATACAAAACCAATAAATCGGCAATAAAAAGCTTAATTTGCCAAATACTTAAATAATTATAATGTTGTCATTTCAAAATAAGAGTCCTCAGTGTGTTGGGAATGTTTACAGTTTAATGTCAATGTTAGGCACCAAATCTGAATGTTCTGGTTATTATTGGGATTTTACTTGAGCCATAAAATGCATCTGGGATTGTATTCATGTTGAACTCTTGTAGCCTCTGTGTCTGTGCCAGTTATAATAGAGAAAGACTAAGAAAATGTGTTTACATTCCACATATTTGTTTTAAAATCTATCGACCGATTAATCAGTTATCACCTTTAACACCACCTTAGTTATCGTATCGGCAAAAATCCACTTTCGGTCGACCTCTAATCAACTTATTATGTTTTGATGAAAGATTACATTGACAAATATATTTTCTTTCTTTGGAATTATACACTGATGAATTATGCACAGTGCCCAATATGCATAACAGGGTTAATTGTGATGTCATGCTGACTGTAAAGTGTATGTTTCCTTAGAATACAGTATGCCACAGTTTTAATGTCAACACCTGATATATTACACATATGACTCATCAGATTGCTGTTTGTTCATATTAATTTCTCCATAAATGTAGTGTCTGTACCTTTAAAAAACCAAACTGACCTCAAAAAAGCACAAGGTAAAGGCACAGAGATGCTCATGGGGGCCCACAGCTTCTGTTTTCCCACCAAAACACCAAATGTTGGCGCTTCCTCTTATTTAAGTACTGTTGAAAGTCCTTTTCACACCTCAGGCCGAAAACCATTTGCTTCACTCCAATTCTGATTAGCTCACTCAGCCTTAGATTATCCAAGGTGTTGGCTCTCCAAATCTACGATCAGTTTAGGAAGTGTCAACAATGGCTTTATGCCAACATGCTGTTTTAAATAATTCAGGGGGAAAAAACAAGGTGTTTATTGCTATTTTATAAGCCAAAAATGGCAATTCTGTCATCATTGATACACTCTCACATCGTTCCGGATTCCGTCAACCTGTATGACTTTATTTATTCCTTGGACCCAAAAGGCAAGATGTTAGGGACTGACTTAGTCACCATTCACATTTATTGCATATTTATTCAGTTACATATTATCAATGAAAGTCAATGGTGACTAAGGCTCGTAGTCCCTAACATTCTGCCGAACATCTACTTTTGACCGACTCTCTATATAACATCTATGCAACAACAGTATAGGAACGTCAACAACATATAAAAGCATTTATTGACAGTCAAAAAGATTTTAAAGGACACATCTGGCATTTCAGTTTCTAATGGAGGTTGTTTCATTATCATTTAGTACAATGACGTATTTGCCATTTATTTAAACAATTACAAAAAAATACTTTGGTGTTTTTTTTTTTTTTGTTTTTTTTTTTTGCTATTGTAATATTATTAGTATATATTATTTTCAATATGCTTAAATGTAACAATGCCAGAATATATATATATATATATATATATATATATATATACGATAACTGAACTCATATTATACGTGATATTTTGAACAAACAAACAAACAAAAACAAAAAAAATGCACAGTATTCCATGGCTTCCTCTTGCCGTTCTTTAAAACATGTGTTGGGTGGTGTAGGAAAGAGAGGTATGACTTTAGAGCTAAAGAGCGATTTCATTGGACGTTACATGTGCCAATCAAACTCTCCTGGAACCCTATTGGTCAGTTGCACGGCTTTATCATTCCATCTCGCACTGTTTTTCAGTCCAAAGCGCCTTTGGAGTGCGTCGTCTGCTTCCGCACGTTGGTGTAGTACGTCACAGTTTTTAACAAAAAAACGTGTTTATATAACGATAAAGTTAGCGACGCTAATGCCTTTCGAATCTAGCGTTTAAATAGTGATGTGATTTTAGTTGATCTATAAGCGACAACGTAAATAACACAGCCCTAGTTTTTGGGCGTTTGAAATCGGACACCGCTGTAACGTCTCCCCTCTGCGCGGAGGGATACACTGACAATGTGGACGGTGCTACAATGTCTCCTCGGAAGATGAAATGTTGCATTTGTAGCGCTCGATAAGAATTAGAATAGAACTTTAGCCGGTGTAACGTTCGAACTGTTACATCTTTACAGATCTTGGAACGCGGACGGTTCGAGTTTCCTGGGAAATACGGCGCGGTTTTGCGGGTCCTGAATCACGGAGGGGGGGGAATTTTGTCCCCCAACTTTTCTGTTTTTCCTCACGGACTGAAGCGCGTATCTCTCCCGCTGGATGCCGCACGCTTAAAGCGAGAAACGGTAAATATTCACCGTGTTTATCTGATTTTATACACGCTAACGTACACTCATTTTGACGTAAACGCGTCTGCTGTAATTAATGAACATTTGTTGCATGGTAAATGTGAGTGTGTAGTGTTTTGTCTATGAGCTGAGGTGTGTGTGTATCTGTGAGTGTGTGTGTGTGTGTGTATGTATGTGTGTGTGTGTGTGGTTCGAGTCCAGAGGAAACGGGTTCTTTGTTCAATACTGGCAACAATGTCAAGTTTAAAAACCACTTTGTAGCTCCTCTTAGTAAAGTTGTGGTGAGTTTAGCATATGTTTAATACTTTAAATGACATAAGCAGTCAATTTGCACTAATCCCAGTAATTTGAACTTTTGGTGTTAATAAGTGGCACACGAATGCTTGTTAAAATAAACCCCTTTTGAATGTATTTTCACATGGTAATTGGAGTGTTGGTGTATTTCGTGCATGTTTTGAGAATCCTGCATTTGAAGCTCATTATAGTGGCCTGGTTTGTGTATTAAGAGTTTTCTTTGGAAATAAACTTTTCCTTATTTTGGAAACATCATTTCCACCTTTTCTGTGGCGTGCACACGGTGTGTTTAGCTAATGTTATTGACTCTGCTTCTCCATACATTCGGTATTTTGCGACGCTTTTGTGTAGTTGTCGAACTTTATGTCGAGGCTCGTGCGTTTCTTTGTGTTGAAGAGTTTGGGGCCCGGTGTGTGTGTGGTCGCATTTTTATGCTCTTCTGGAAATCCACACACACTTTAACTAGTTTTCCGGGTTTTTTTGGTCTGTTCAAAGAGATTTGTTTGTGATATTGGCCGCAGATAAGGGCTTTCTTGCAGATTGATCAGTGTTTCAATGTGTCGGTGGGTTGGTTGGGGGGGGGGGGGGGGGGGGGGGGTCATTGGTCATTAAACAGGATGAACGTGGCTTAAAATGCATTGATGACTTTTAGTTTTTGGATGTTTAATGTTCCAGTTGCACATGGTTGTACATGATAAATATCATCCAGTATTATTTTGGTGGTACGGTGAAGGAATCACATTGTAATACCAAGGTGCTTGGATACACACCATTCATGTACTATGGTGTTGTTTACATGGTACTTTAAAGTACTTCAAATTATTCCATGGCTCTCCCATGACGCAAGCACTAAAACATGGTATAGCCAGAGGTGCTAGGTCCAGAAACATGGTATAGGTCCTTAAAACTTGGCATTGTCATGGTACTTGGCTAAAAGACAGATGTTACTGGGGCACATGCCCAGATAGCCATGGTATATGTCCAGAATCCCAGAAAATGTCCATTAAACATGTTCATTTAGCCATGTACCATGATATTTCCAGGGTACATCCCCAGAAAACCATAGTACATGCTCTAAAACCATTATATATGTCCAAAAACCCAGAACATTTGCTTAAAACATGGTAGTGACATGGTACATGGCTCAAAGACATTAATGTTACCAGGGTATATCCCCAGAAAACCATGATACATGTCCTAAAAGCCATGGTATTACCATGGTATACATCCAAAAACTCATATCATGTTTAATGGACATTTTATATGGCTAAATGACCTTGATATTACCAGGGTGCATCCCCAGAAAGCCATAGTACATGCTCTAAAACCATTAAATTACCATGTTAAAAAGCCATGGTGTTTCCATGATCCGTGTCCTAAAAGCCTCGGTATTACATGGTATAAGTCTGAAAACCCAAAACATGTCCTGAAAACATGTTATTGCCATGGTACGCGATTAAAAAACCAGTTTTACTGGGGAACATACTCCAAAAACATACTATTGCCATGTTGCAGTATATGTACAAAGTCATGAAATAACCAAGGCATTTCAAGTCATTTTTATTAGGGATGCAGCAATCCGCTACCCGGAGGAGCATTTGACCAGAATTTGAATATGAAGCGAATTAAACTACTGTGAACTTGCCTACAAACAGGCACATACAGGACGTCCTGGAGACTTCAGAATGTCAAAATAAAAGCACGAGGGTTTTAAAAGTTAAAGGTGCACGATTGAGATATATTACTGTTGCATTTCAAGTTCTAAACGTCTATAATAATAATAATACGTTATTATTATTATTATTATTATTATTATTTGGCTACAAATTATAACAATTTTTAAGTTGAATTGGTTCTAAAAAATAAACGTGTGAATAAAAATGTAACTAAATTGAACAAAATAAGGCTTCTTTTTTTTTCACTGAAGACTTTCACTGGAATTGCTGTTAATTTTTTGCTACGTTATCCAGTAGACTTGTTAAAGTTTTAAGCTATTAAAACAGATACTGAGATTTCTGATATCGGAAGAGAAAGTGTTTTATTTATTTATTTTTTATAGCGCTTTTCACAACATGCATATCAGCTTCAAATCAGCTTTACAGAAAATGTCAATATATGGCATTTTTGGACATATTTTACTTATGCAGATAGTTGCGCAGTGGCCAAATATCGGCCGATATATCGGTCTTTCACTAATGGCATTACCATGTTATACATCCAGAAACCCAAAACATGTCCTCAAAACCTGGTATTGCCATAGTACATGTCTAAAAGACTTTGATGTTACAAGAGCACATGCCCTAAACCCATGCTATTACCATGGGATATGTCCAAAAAGACAATGGATTACAAAAGTACCCAATAATAAAAATGTAACCTAAATTAATAGTAAAACAATGGCACTTTTTGTTAGGGTGAACAACAATAATACTGGTTATTGTGTGCAGAGGTGCATGTTCTGGACCAGTAGGTGCAACTATTAATATGCTACATGCATCACAATGTTAAAGGAATTGTTCACCCGAAAATGAAAATTCATATTTGACAATAACTTGCGTGACTTTCTTTTTTCTGTGGAACACAAACTAGGATATTTTGATGGCGATATAATGGTTTTTAAAGGGTCCAAACTGTTCAAGCTCCAGAAAGGACATACAGGGAGTATAAAGGCAATCCATTCGGCTCAAGTGGATTAATCCAAGTCTTCTGAAGTAATCCGACTTTACAGTTTTGGGACCAAAATGTCAAGTGTGTGGAAGTGTGTGAACGATCTCTCATGAACGCACCATGGAGACTGCGGGTGTCAAGATATGTAGTGAAAAAGATTTACATTCTCACCCAAAAACCAGCATATTTGTGAAGTGTGAATTCAGACTTTATAATGTTAGTTTGACATGGTCACGCATCGCCTGCCAGTGCTGAGTTAGTTCATGAATGTAGACCCAAACTTTGACTAATACCACATGGGGGCCGTTTTAACTGGTAAATAGTACAATTACGATTTAAATGGCTTTTGCTTTGATGTGGCGATGCTGAAGGAGAATTTCGTAATCTTAAACCGCATTCACACTGAGCTTTGATTCCGGAATTTTCCGGAAAAATTGCTGTGGGGCCTTTTGTGTGAAAGGCAACATTTACAGCATCATGAACTTGACAGGATAAAAACACATTTCAACACATGAAATCTGTCGTTTCCCAGATATTAGACTCATGTAAGAGCTTTAAAACGGATAGTTCCGGTCCTGGATGCTGATTGGTCAACAGCCGTGTTTTATTCATGATAACAGAACTTCATTTTGTATCACTCCACAGTGCCCATAACTGACGATTATACTTGTTGCCTAGCAACATTCTGTTTACACTCTTCTGCCATGTACTATATTTTCATTTCATGGACTATAAAAGGCATTTAATAATGTAACATTTTAATGAACATTTGTGTCCACAATATTTTTTATTATGTGGTGGCCGTTTTATAAAAGCAAGAAGGAACTCGAGGCTGTGCCATATTGTGAATATAGTCACGGCTGAAGGGGTGAACAATTAGAGGTTGACAGATAGTGGATTTTGCCTATATTGATAACTATAGTTGTGGGACAGGCTGATAACCGTTTAATCGGCCGATTAGATGTTTAAAATTGATTTGTAGAATCTAAAATTGTCTTTTTTTTTACTATGGCAGGCAAAGACAAAGAGTCCAAAATTAAAAAAAAAAACAGATGCTTTTTTTTTTCCAACTAAAATCCCAATAATAATCAGAAAACATGAAGATTTGGTGCAAAATGTGTGACTTGAGTATAAACAAACATGAAACACACTGGGGACTCTTATTTTGAAATGACTAAATGGTAAAAAAAAAACTCAGCTATCATCACAAACAATCAGCTACTATCAACACATTTTTGCTGATAACCAATAATCCCAAAAAACGTCTATTGGCACCGATTAAGCAGTAAAATTGGCACCGATTAATCGGTAACATCGATATATCCGTCTACTCTTGAGCCGTGACTATATTCATAATATATCATGGCCTCTATTGCTTAAGTGTGCTACAATACTATCCCAAACTTAAGAAATTGTATTTTTATATCCATTAGCACTGCAACTATATTGATGATCAGTTAGCCTGTTGATTTATTTGTTTAATGGAGTGAATAAAGATTTTAAAATAAACCGCATTAAACCAAATAATCTATAATAACATTCAATGTCAGCTAGAGGTGGGAGATATGACAAATCTTATATCACGATATGAGTAATTTTATATCATGATAATGATGTATACATAACGATATAGTAAAAAAAAATTATATATATATATATATATATATATATATATATATATATATATATAGAGTTATATTTTTTTTTTTTTTTTGGGAAAAAACTATAAAAGGTAGTTCATATGTTAAATTACTACATTACTGCCTTATTTTTTATCCTCTTATATAATTTCTTTATTTGAAACTTGAGTAAAAAAAAAAAAAATTAAAAAAAAAATAATAATATAAAAAATGTGTTTTTTTGCTCATTCATGCCATAGTGTGCAATGTAATAATTTTCCACATTTCAGTCTGTTGTTGTTGACCAATATTATTATTATTATTATTATTATTATAAACATTCCTCAATATATCCAAGATATTCCCAAAGCAACGCAACAAAGAAAATAATGCATCAAAATCAACTAATCAAACTAATCAAATAAACGCTTGTTGCAGAAAATATCCCAAAATATGTAAACATTACAGAAAATAAATATGCAATAAATATAAACATTTAATGCAAACCCCCAATGTGCCCAAAGTAATGCAGTCTGTTGGGTAGTTTAGTGTTATTTTGCGTGCTTCACTTGAAGGCAAAACAAATAGCTTGTATTAGGAGGTATCGTGTGACAGTTACAGATTACATTTTTCTGCTCTTGTGTTGGCTTTTGTGAACCTACACCACAGATGTCGCACCTGTTGCTTGACTTGTTTGGGAGTCGTCCCGTTCTGTGGAGATGTCTTTCTCCATTAGGTTTTTCCTGGGTCAAAAATGATTTAGTAGCGGCAGTGATCCCACTCTGCACTCTCGTGTAAACCTGCTGGACTTGCACGCTCGGAGATAGCGGGCACGACGCACACATGAAACACACGTGCATGTCAGATGAGAAGCATATTCAGCGCTTAAGATGCGCCTAACGTGATATGAACGTCATTGAATTTGCTTGTGCGGCCGCAGTAATCTTGATGTGTGGTGGTTAATGAAGCCCCTGGACTGGAGAGCGGCTGGTGGTCCTCCTCGCTGGTTAACCACGCGAGAGACCTCTGATGTGGTGCATGCTGGGAAACCCCAATATTAAAGCAGATCTGTAATGTAGAGAGAATGTAAATGTCATGAAAATCAGCTGCAGAGGACAAATATTGCTCCTTGCTGGTAAAGTCATTTCTTCTCCGTCTGAATGGTGAATCTCAGATATATTTAACATCTGTAGTTTGTGTTTTGATTGAGGTTTATAAATGATCTCAGAGTTAACTCATTCATAATGCGCTCTCTCTCTCTCTCTCTCTCTCTCTGCAGTATCATAAACCTGTTTGAGCTTAGAAAGAACTCAAGTGAGCGAAAGAACACGCACGATCAGGATGGCGACGGCGGGGACCGACATGGAGCTGAACGACCTGCTGGATTTCACTCTTGTAAGTCGAGGAAACTGTTCTGCTGTTTTTCATAACAGATGCCAGGGGAATTGGTCATTCAAAAATGCCATAATTTACTCACCCTTGTGCTGTTTCAAACCCGCATGGCTTTTTTCTTCAACGGACCTAATAAATATATAGATATAGATATTTTGAAGAATCTTCACGCAGGTCTTTTCCACACGAATGTTAAGCTCAAAGTGACTAAAGCCAGTGCGCATGTCTCGTGTGCTGTATTCTGATTGTTCTGCAGCCATGTTTCAGGAATGAGAGAGAATATTATAGGCAACATTCCTAACATTGTTCTACATTACAGAGAAATACTAAACCATTATAATGAGCCTTTAAAATATACATTAAGCTCTCAATTAAGCACACCGGCAAAAGTATCGATTATGTGTCGAAAAAAACAGAAAGAAGGCGGTCTGAACATTTTAATAATTTATTAATAAACTCGTGTTTTCTGAGTCGGTGTCGAGTGCAAAGATGAAGTTGATGATGCCGACTCGTCATCTCCGCAGTATAGTGGATGCTCCTATAGAAAGAAATGCACGGTAAGTTAAACGTCACGCAGTAAGCGCGGTACTAGTTTAGCTTCCGCGCGAACACTCGGATATGAGGCTAATATTAGCGCACATTTCTCTAGGTTAACATTAGAGCGAGCGGCCATATAAAGTGGCTAATGTTAGGCTGCTACTTGCATGTTTCAAATGATTAGCCATGTTTGAGGTCGATGAATGATGGGCGAACGTTTGGATTTCCTGCCCGACGTAATTACCACATGGATCAGTGTTAACGATCTGTCCGTCATGGACTGCATGACTTCGCCACTTCCTGTAGAGTTTGTTTTTTCTGCGACCATCCGACTAATTAAAATTTGGTCGACCAAGCCTCCTTGACTATTAGGGGGCAGCCCTAATCGAATTCCCGCTTTTATAGGGTTTTCCTCACTTCCTGGAAAACCTGGAATTTTGCAGTGCAGTTTTCCAGTCATGGAAATAGTGATTTGTCCTGGGAAGTATTTGAGTATAATAGTTTAACTGTTAATAATAATAATAATAATAATAATAATAATAGTAACTGTTTGACTGTTTCTAACAAGGTTTTTGTTACATGTACATAAACATTGTAATGATCGGAACTCGGAATTGGAGTCAAATACACGCATTTGCATAATTTTGTCACTGCCAGCGGCTGCGCGTTGTGAAATGGCGTTAAAGGTTAACTGTCATAAACTAATCCCTGTCAAATGCTTTCTCTGCTTATCTGCTGTTGTCTACTTTGCTCAGACTAAATAGTTTTAAGTATTAATATAGTACAAAAGCCGATTTTGTAATTCCTACATTGCGGTTATGTTTACCGCAAAAATATTTGACGGTCGGACCGCAGATTATTTTTTAAACCCAATTCACACCCTGATTTGGTAGCGTGGTTATTCGTCCTTCACAGAGATGTGAATTAATGTTCAATAATTCAGTGATCGGAGTTCGCTTATACCATGGTTACCTAATGTAGTACATGGAAAACGCGGACTGGATCACGCAATCTTTTGCGTTTGGGCATTCGCTCTAAAACGCAAAATGTGTTTGAATGCACAATTAATTAATTTAAAATTGCGATATGTCCTAGTGTGATTTGAAAGCTTAGAATCTGAACTTTCCAGAGATAACCATTTATTCTACTTAAAATAAGGCCTGACGACATTCGCGTCGGGAATCGGCGCCACCTAGAGGCCACGTGGTAGAAATATTATTATGAATTTAAAACTTTTTTCAAATAGCACTTAAATGGTCAAGTCGTATATCAAATGAAAGCTCTCGTTCTCAGGAATGCGACTGTATAGTTTTTGTCGCAATAATACCACAATTCGAAACATTTTCAAAATGATCACAGTGAAATAGGATTTCTATAAGTCGTGAAATACAAACGTCTCATCACTGCTGCTGTAAGACCCAGATAGCTTAAAGCTTAATATCTGCTTTTACCTTAGAAAGTTCTCTAAACAATTAGCCAATTTTTACTTCAAGGTGAGCTTGCTTGCGTGAATAATCCAATGTTATATCTTAGATGTCCAGAAAAAAATATCTGGACCAGCAGGAAAAGCATGCTAATAAAATAATCGGAAATATACGCTATCGACGATTGATGATAAAATGTATACGACATTTCAAAATGGCGGATATCAGCTTTCTAATGACATCTAGATCGAGCTTGTAGTCCACTCAGAGGCCGACGTAACAATGGGGGTGTTGCATGAACTGAAAATTAGACTGAATGTCTATGGACGAGCACTTCTGTGAGGGCCAATATTCGTTAGAGCGCCACCTACAGTTCACATCTGCATTTTGTGACTTTCTTGCTGCCATCGAGTGGAATAAAATAAGACATTTTGGAGGGAGCTGGTGTGAACAGAACCAGAATTACATGCTTGCAAACTTGCAAATTTTAAGTAAATGGAAGTTGTTATTGAAAAATACCCATAAAATGTAATCCGAATCGGAAGAGCTTGTGAATCGGAATCAAATCAGGAAATCTGTATTGAAATCAAGGCCTATAAACTAACTTTGATGTATAAGGTGTAACGAGAATGTGAATTTAACAATTTCCTCTCTTTCGGACAGATGTTCCCACATCAGATGCCAAATGGGAAGAACAGAGGCCCTGCATTACCCACAAGTCAGTTTGGTAGGCACTTTTAAGTTGTCTCAGAATAACTGAAGTTACTTTTGTTCTTCCAGCTCAAAACGATTCAGGGTCCAACGTGAAATAATCAAGCCCTGATGGAACCGATAATGATGTGATGCAATGATGCAAATTAAGCCTGTTTGAGAAATTCTTTGACATCGCATTCTGCCTTTCTCTCGTTGTTTGATGTTCTCAGCTGTCGCTGCTCCATCATAACGATGGAGGGGGTTGATGGGAAATGATAGTCGTCCTCTCACCCCTGTGAGCAATGTCAACAAACAATAAGCCAACCCCCTGCCAGTGCCTCGCCATCTCTCCCAAATGGAATTTCTGTATTTCTCTGTCCTTTCCACAAACTATCCTTTCCAGCATTTAAATACCATCAACATTTCACTCAAATGTTAAAACTGTCCCGTAAGGGGCCGTGCATGTCAACTGCATCTTTGCATGCTGTTTTGTGGTAAACGGACGCTTCTGACCGCTCATTCGGGTCAGCTAAGTTCATGGCGGAGCAACCGTTAAAGGTAAACTTGTCGACATGTTTATAGCTAGCATGAGTAACACATCCAGTCTAATCTGGTTGATATAGCAGTTTAAAATCACCAATTAAAGTGTATTCTGACCACCCCTTTAGCATTCAGCTCTCTGTATGAAACGAGATCCGGTGAGATGTTTTCCTCTAAACGGGAACGTTTGGTGTCATAGTCCAAACATCACTCCCAGACCAAAGGAAAAAAAGTTCTTCATCGGGGGCCCAACTCAATAGGTGACATGTGGACAAGTATACGGTTTCAGTACGGGCACACCCAGTGCTACGGCAGCGAGTGAGAGTTTGAGTTATGACCAGTTTCCGACCTAGATCTGTCTGGTCAGGTGGTAGATGGAGTGGCGGCGGCGTAGTGGGCTAAAGCACATAACTGGTAAGCAGAAGGTTGCTGGTCCTTGAGCAGGACACTTAACTTCAGGTTGCTCCGGGGGGGGGGATTGTCCCTGTAATAAGTGCACTGTAGATCGTTAAAAGGCTAAAACCCACATGCATGCTCTTAGCCCATTTTGAATGGCTATAAATGGTGAGCAAAACATCCGGCCATGCTTGATGTCATTTCTTGTATCAGCATTATTGCATTACACCTTATTACATTGCATGCAACTTTGCAAAAGGGTGCAGAGTAGTGGCTAGAATCATGATTTTACCTTCTGATCGCAGTGTAAATATTGAGGAGGCATGTTTGCATGACAATTTGTGTCATGATTCTTTAGTGTCACTGGCCACAAAGTTTCATTTACTGAGTACCTGAAAGTGAGAATAAGTGGGATATTTATAACAGCAGAACTGGGGTTAAAAATAAAGTGCAATGCAAAGAGTTTGCATGCATATGAAAGTCTTCAAGAAGCAACAGGACTACAGTGAAAACATTCGGCAACATGAGTTTAGGCCTACTTGAGTTTGATGTATTTGCTCCAAAATGGCATAAAAGGGTGATTTTTGTGTAAGTTAAGTTGTGTAATTGGAGAGAATTAGTTACTTTTTCACCAAGTAATTGGGTGGGTGTTCAACTACAGCCAATTTCATGTCCCAGGGGTTGATGTTGAATTCAAACGGAAGAGATTTCTACTTTTTAAAATCACATTAAAACCCCATTAGAGACATTTTAGCAATTATTTTAGGCCGTTTTTAAATGCCTTATATGCATAGATTTTAGGGATGTGCATTGTTTTTTTTTTTTTGTTTTTTTTTTTTTCTATTATTATTATTAATTTGGATGATTTGATATCTATTCTCAAAAGCCATCGATTGATCTTTTACTCTATGTGCAGCACTTCACTAAAATGAGAGGAAATCACCTGCATTTGCAACCATATATCGCACGCGCTGTGCCACTAAACATTTGCATATTTGGCAACTGCTGGTAAATGTTCTGATTTCACTCACCAGTAATTGTGTAGTGTAATGGAGAATATTCAGCAGCGAGATCCTTTCACGGCGTGTTCGGAGTAAAAATTGTTCCGTGTAATGTGTGTCCAAAGACGAGATCCACGTGACTGATTTGCCATTGAATAATGTCTCTTTAAACACTTTGTTCTTTACACTCTTGATCAACAACAACAAAAAATTTACGTTTTACTCTAATCACGTATAGCGCAGATGAGTCATTTGAGTCTCTCTCGTAAACTTGAGCTAATTTAAAAACCCTGTTTACAGAAAGTCCGGTTTTCTTAAAGAGACAGTACCGATTTTGAGCACGTGTTCAACAAATCAATGTAAATACCTGTTAATTGTTCTAATTATTACTTGCTAAAATGTGACCCAAATTATAAAACAAAATTAAGTATAATTAGTCAAATTAATATTTTCGTAACGTACCAAGCTAGAAGGTCCCCTGTATATTTAGCAGCATTAGCTGGGAGAGAATGCATTACATATAGTAGCAAAAGAGACGTTATAACTGAAATAAACCCGTATGAATCGATATCAAAACAAGAAATACCTAATACCAGCCCTAATAGATTTGACCATTTTAGCCTCATCCCAGACCCAAACTTTCATTAATGAGCGTTATGAATGAACGCAACACTTGTATATCTCTTTTCTGACACTATGATCAAATCTCTGTTTTATTAGACTTAAACTATTATCATCTAAACAAATCAATCAAATCCCTTTATTGTCACTCAAGCATATACACGCGTGCAACAGTGGGTAGTAGCAGTATGACTGTAACACCGTTCAATGGAAAGGTGGCGGCAAGAACCGGCTTAATCATATTGAATTATCCAAATAATATTTTAATAATAAAATTAAACAGACAAATGCACACAGGTGTTGGTTGATAGTCAGTTGTGTTATTAAGTGAAGTATAACATTTCCATTTAATTGTTCAGGTGAATTTAGTTTATTGGAATGTATGAAATTGGCAAGACAAAGGAATTTTATTTAAAAAAATTTAAAAAGTGAAATTTTCATCAGCGTCATTTCCACTGTAGCGTTCTGTTAAACTACAGAATTTGAGCTGTGCTGGAAACTGTGATGGGATGTTCCAAAAACAATGACACATTTCCCGTGGTGCATTAACACACACACACACACACACATACATACACACACACCAATGATGGCAGAGCTGCATGAAAGGTGCCAGCCGGCTATTGGGAGTAACTTGGGGTTCAGTGTCTTCGGCATGTGGAGTCATGTGGGCCGGGAATCGAACCGCCAACACTGTGATTAGTGGCCGACCCGCTCTACCACCTGAGCCAC
The DNA here is from genome assembly GCA_032164185.1 of Moxostoma hubbsi. Taxonomy (NCBI): domain Eukaryota; kingdom Metazoa; phylum Chordata; class Actinopteri; order Cypriniformes; family Catostomidae; genus Moxostoma; species Moxostoma hubbsi. The sequence continues at coordinate 49,528,146 of JAVLUX010000009.1, read as the reverse complement.
AGCCGTCCCAAACTTAACTTTTGGATGTCCTACGTGCTAAAAGTGCCCGAAGTTGAAGAAACTCACAATTATTTATATGTACCAACATAGCAATTTGGAAGGCCCAATTCCCAATGCACTCTAGTGGAGTGGTGGTGGCGTAGTGGACTAAAGCACATAACTGGTAATCAGAAGGTTGCTGGTTTGATCCCCACAGTCACCACCATTGTGTCCTTGAGTAAGACACTTAACTCCAGGTTGTTCCGGGGGGGATTGTCCCTGTAATAAGTGCACTGTAAGTCACTTTGGATAAAAGCATCTGCCAAATGCATAAATTTAATGTAAGTCCTCATGTTGGTGTAGTGACTCGCCTCAATCCAGGTGGCAGAGGATGAATCTCAGTTGCCTTCGCGTCTGAGACCGTCGATCTTATCACGTGACTTATTGAGTGTGTTACCACGGAGACGTAGCGCGTGTGGAGGCTTCACGCTATTCTGCGCGGCACGCACAACTTGCCACACGCCGCATTGAGAGTGAGGACCACATTATAGTGACCACGAGGAGGTTACCCCATGTGACTCTACCCTCCCTAGCAACCGGGCCTATTTGGTTGCTTAGGAGACCTGACTGGAGTCACTCAGCACGCCCTGGATTCAAACTCATGACTCAAACTATGATAGTCGCCGTCAATACTCGCTGAGATACCCAGACACCCGACATGGCGATTAAAATGTAAAACATTTGCCTACTATACGTTTTTACTGAAATATTTTGAACTATGGTGGGAAGTGTATCATTTTAAATATTGTGCCTTTACGAAAATGAATTGGAAACCCAAATTTGTTGCCATTTTCCTTAAACATTGTCACAATGATGCTTCATTCGATTTAATATAAACGAAAGCATAAATATATTATACATATTTTATACATCACCCGACCTTTGCTAAAAGTCAAGACCAGTAGTATGCACTTCAGACAGATGTAGCGTGTTTGTAAGCTATATTAGAAGAACGTGACAGATGGTTATGAGTCACATGGAGATAAAGCTAGCAATTAATGATTGGGTCTTGTACCGTGTTTGCTTCGGACAGTATCCTGTGTAACATGCTGTTTTGATACGTTTATGTGTCTGGGACCCTTGTAGCCCGTGACTCACGTCTGAGTCAAGTTAATTTCCTGCATTTCTCTTGTCATAATTATAGCTCTCTTGTCTTTGTGTGTGAATAAATCTGTCTTGACTCACCCAATGAGCTCACCGACCCGCTCAAAGTTCCCTCGAGGTAGAAACTCTTTCACGGTTGCATTTGCTGCCTCTATGCTAACTAGCATGTCGGTACGAGCAGGTAGCGTGGAGCGCTGTAATCAAAGTTCAGAACTTTATTCACCTGCTTGTAAACGGAGAACGAGGGGCGACCTGCTCATAGGGATGGGTGATTTCACGAAGACTTACGGTATAATCGATATTGTTTTGCTGGTGACACGAGATTATAGACTATATTTAATGAATATAATTAATTTAAATGTTAATTTTCCTCAAGTTAGACTAGTTTTGCACCTGCTCCTTGTGACAACTCACGATAGGGCTGCACGATTATGACATCATAATTGTCGATTATTTCCCTTGACAATGTAATTGTGATTAATTTGATTAATATAATTGACACTACAATAGTCATTTTGTTTTGGGGCGACTTCACGCCATATTCTTTCATTTAAGCTAAACGTCCAAAATGATCTGAAACAGTGTTCCTGTATTTATTTGCATGCAGAACAAAAGGGCAATTTCATCGTTACGGACGTGACATTTGCAGGGATTTTACTTGGCATATAAAATACTCATTGCAAATATATCCAACCATTGTGTAATCATAAACACCCGCAGACTGTCCAGACTTCATTTTCTTTTTTAACTCTAGACAAGTGTTTTTCTGTTAATGTTCTTACGGATGTGACGGCGGGGAACGCATCACATGCATGATGTGGCAAAACCATCCAAAACACTTTGAAACCTGCAGACTTTGACCTGAGACGTCGGTATGATACCCATTAAGGCATCATTATGAATTGACTATAGATTGAAATTGAGATATATTATTCCTGAGGTCCACTGATAATGTTATTACACATTTGTTTGCATTAAAACATTCATAATTTAGTAATATATTATTATTTTCCACCCTGTCTCTGGCCCTCTGTCTGAAATGCTTTGTTTTAGCATAAGCACCTCCTTAAAATTCAACGTAAATGCCCACTGGCAGGGCTGGACTGGTAATCTGGCATACCGGGCATTTTCCCGGTGGGCCGACGTACTTTGTGGCCAATCAGGTGCGGAATGGCCATCGGGAGAACAGTGCCAAATTTTTGCGATAAGCAAAAATGAGTCTCCGCGTTATCCAGAACGGACCACAAAACTGCGCCGCGATATGCAGAAAAGGACTGCGAACACCCCCTTATAGTTGCCATGTAAAATCCCGGGCCGTTTCCTCTACCCAGTCCAGCCATGCCCACTGGCATGATTGGCTAACATGGTGCAGCTCCTCAAATTCAACCATTTTTGAAACTCAATCTGAAGAGCACGAACAAGCTCCACAACATTATAAAACTAAATTTCAGGGTTTACACCTAACGCACATCAAACACGGTGCTTGAAACGCTTTAAATTATTAAAAAATTAAATTAAAGAATTAAAAAAAAAAAAAAAAAAAAAAAAAAAAAAAATAGGGCAGTGGTGGCTCAGCGGTTAAGGCTCTGGATTACTGACCAGAAGGTTGGGGGTTCAAGCCCCAGCACCGCCAAGACACCACTGTGTGGCCCTTGAGCAAGGCCCTTGATCCTATCTGCTCCAGGGGCGCCAAATCATGGCTGACCCTGCACTCTGACCCCAGCATAGCTGGGATATGTGAAAAATAAATAATTTCACTGTATATATGCAGAAATGTATGTATAATGTGTGACAATTGGGCAATTAAATTAAAAAATTAATTAAATTAAAATTAAATTCATCTCAAGCACAACCGTTAACACACACACCCTGTCTACCATGGACGCAAGAGTCACGCCAAGTCGAAAGTAATGGCACCCATTATAATCAATGATGTTGTCTACCATGGAAGCGTCCATTGTGTCGACAGTAAACAGATGTCCCGTTACATTTTGTGGTTCACGTGCTGGTGCTACTACTGCTCACAGCACAAATAAATGCTTTAGGTGTATACAGCCTCAAGCCGCTGTGTCGCATCAAAGGACACGCCCGGTGTAAACAGTGACCATGAGGAGGTTACCCCTTGTGACTCTACCCTCCCTAGCAACTGGTTGCTTAGGAGACTTTGATTCGAACTTGTGACTCTAGGGGTGGTAGTCAGTGTCTTTACTCGCTGAGCTACCCAGACCCCCGACATGGCTATTAAAATGTAAAACATTTGCCTGGTATACGTTTTGTGGATTGACAGTGGATTCTCCTCTTCAGAGTTGTAATTTAACACAGCGTCATTAACAGCGGCCCGAGATGCGTATCAAGCGGTCAAAGACATCTGTCGGAGCATAATTAAATACAAAAATAATGGAAAATGTCCAGATGGGTCCCCTTTGGTGTTCAGGAATAGTTAGGCCACTGTAGGCCTGATTGTCCTCTGTTTATGAACTGAAGCACCAGTGGGCGGGGCCAAGGGTGCGACGATTTTAAGTAGGCACTATATGTTTTTGATCTGTAGAGGCGGTCATGAATTAATGTACCCCAAATGATGTAGGGTTGTCGTGGAAGAGGAGAACTAGCCGTTTATCCAGCTAGATGTCAATAAATTGTATTGCATTGGGGATTAAGTAGAAAGTAGAGGTTGACCGATAGTGGGTTTTGTTGATACTGATAACTAAGGTGGTGGGGAAAGGCAGATTAATCAGCCGAAAATCGATTTGTAGAATGATTAAGATCATTTTTTTTATCTTTCCGTACTATGAAAGGGAAAAACATTGAGTCTAGATGAGTTCAAAATTAATAAAATCCCAAAAGCAGTTTATTGTGCAACCAAAATCACAATAATAACCCGGAAAAATTACAATTTGGTGCGTAAAGCAGGAATTTGAACTATAAGTGAGCCCGAAATGCACCCTTCTCCGGTGCAGTGCTCTATATGCAAGTATTTACCAAATTAAGCTCTTTATAGCTTGTACTGATGAAGTGCTTTGTATATTGAAATTTCACCAGATGAGGTTTGTTGATGAGGCATAAAAAATACAAATATCGTCAGAGATTTTTGCCGATAACGATAGTTCCAAAAAGCGACTACCATCGGCATCGATTAATCGGTAAAACCGAAATATCGGTCTACCTCTTGTAGAAAGACCTCCTATATGTCAAAATATCAAGGACAATTTGATTCCTCATGACATGACCCCTTTAATGATTACTAATCCGCAAAATGCTGCATTTTAAAATGTTGTCTGCTCACTGCATTGATCACTTCAGTCAGTGTTGCGCGAGCAAGCGGCGCCCTCTAGCGGCTGCGTGCTACACAGTTTGGGGATTGCAGCAATATGAGATGATGCACTGTTAATTGTATTACAATTCAAATCGCAAAGTTTGTCAATTATCTCTTTCCAAATGTTGGTTATAGATGCAAGTAGATCTATCTGAATTATGTGTGGCTCTTATAATAAATAAATAACGAGTGCTGTTGTGACGAAGTGTGTGTGTTTCTAATACATCCAGTCCTTCTGGAAAATTATTATTCCGAAAATGAGTCCTTTAACTCCTCTTTTGCAACCATAAAATATGGCCGGTTGAAAATGTTGTTTTAGAAATGGTGCAAACCTTACGTGAGGTGGATATACAATGCAATTGCATGTTATATGAAATTATATGTTATTATAATACAGTATAATATAGACCTAAATGGACACTTTAAAAGGGGGTTTGTTCTATTACTTTAAACTTTATTCCTCGGCATTGTTCACATTTCTGTGGAATTGACCAAAAGTGGTATTTATATTTTGAATAAATTCAGAAAGCGATTAAAGTACTGGAATAATAAGTCGTTGGACAAAAAATACTAGTAACGCAATATAGCATAATATATAGCTTTAATTGTAATCTTGATAAAAATAATTCTGATTACGTGTGCAAGCCAAACTCACAAGTGTGAGAGCATTAAGACGACAATATTTTAATTGTGACACCGGTTTGAATCTCAATGACAAAATGCCAAAATTGTTGCTACTTTTATCTTAATTTGTTAAATGCTTAAATATAGAGCATGGGAACCGAGACAAACACTATTTCAAAATTAGTTCCCAAAATAACTGTTTATTTCTGGCTTGTTATGCTTCAAATTTATATAATTTTTTTGAATCCCTTTTTCTCCCAATTTTGAATTCCCAATTCCCACGTGTCCCATTGAGAGTGAGAACCACTAATCGCGACCACAAGGAGGTTACCCCATGTGACTCAGCCCTCCCTAGCAACCAGGCCAATTTGGTTGCTTAGGAGACCCGGCTGGAAAATATATATATTAGGGCTGGACGATTAATCGAAAAGTAAACGAAACCAAAATTCAGAACCTCTAACCGACGTAATATTCCAATGTCGGTTATTGTCTGTTGCTAATTTCCCCTTAAAAACATACTACCGCGTGTGATGAAAAAGGAATTGGCTACAATAAATGATCTATGCCAGGGCTAGTATAATGGTGGCCCCCAGATCATCTTTATCTGGCCCTCCAACTGTTTTTTTTATGTTTAAAAACCCTCGCAATCAGATATCAAACTGCCCTCTGCGCAAAGGTTTAGCGCGTTCATAGGCAACCGCATTCATCGGTGAGTTTAACAACGCTTGACTCGCCGCCGCCGCTTGACTCTCCGCCCTGCACGTTGAAAAATGACGCCAAGGGGAATATTTATTTTTTTCCATTAGAGGTGCCCTGTCCAAGCCCTGCTCTTGCTCGTAATCAGCAGTGTTCTTTTTACATTTTTGCACATGGCATTATATAAAACATTTGTTTACAGGAGATGCAAGTTATTTACTAATATTTCACATGACAATATTTAAAATAATGTATTTTCTTTGCAAAAAAGCAAGTTATTTATTTTCTAATTTTTAGGAATCTTGCTTTTTACGCAAACTGAAATGTGCCGTTTTCATTTCAAGCAATGTGTGTTTCTACGAAATATTCAATAAATAACCATAAATGGTTTCAATTATTTTAAAATCACAAAGATAAGAAATGCACTCTTTCATTAGAAAAAAATAATTTAATAGTTGAGCATATTTACAGTACAAACCTTGTCAGTGGACTATGAGGGCAAAAAACAAACAAAAAATAATCGTTCATTAATCGTCATCGAGGTAAAATGTTCAATTAATCGAGATTTTGATTTTAGGTCATATTGTCCAGCTCTAATATATATGTGTATATATAGGTATATGTGTGTGTGTGTGTGTGTGTGTGAAGGTTCAGGAAGGGAGGAAGCAGGAACCGGTTTAACACTCACGAAGACTTTAACCTCTTAAGTACAGGTGGTTCAAATACGACCCACTTGCGTATTTACATTTAATTTGTTTAATGAATGTTTAAACTGTTAATGTAAACTAATATGGACATCCAGTATACCATTTGAAAGATCTGTGTCTCAAGATTTTATATTTTGATGCGATTTTAACAATCGCAAAGTTGCAACAATAATATGTTATTTAACGTGTCAAGAGGGAAAATCAAAACACAGGAAAATTAAATCGGAAGTTCTTACATTTATTGTCTTCCAACCAAACACGGATGAAAACAATCCTCCAAACTTTTGAACCCGGTTTAAAAATCCTCCCACTTTTGAACTTTTTTTATGGTGGTGGGCTCCTGTGTCCCCTGTCGAATGGCGGCGGGCTCCTGCGTCCCCTGTCGGACGGCGGTGGCGATTTCTCCCGGACGGCGTGCTCTTCCCTTCCCAGGTTTCGGCACCAGTGTAACGAGGTTCGGAAGAGGAGGAAGCGGGCACCAGATTAACACTCATGAAGACTTTCATTCAACATAAACAATGACGCACACAGCTTCATGCGTCTCTCTCTCTCTCTCTCTCTCTCTCTGGCGTCCCTGGCTCCCCTTTATCGCTCAACCAGTTACTGAATATGGAAGGAAAAGCAGTAATTAGGTGTCCTGCATTCATGTAAACTCCTTCAGTACTGTTTAAAAAGCATCTCAGGATGCATCTCAAGAAGTGCAGAGCTGTAATGTAGACAAACAACTGTTGTTTTTTAAGCTCACTAAATTAGTAACAATGAGGAAAGAGTAGGAACGTCCAACATGGTGCACATGTGTGAAACATGGTGCACATCGAGCTTGGTTGTGATATGGAGAGCACAAGGTCTCGGGCCTCTACGGAGGAGGTCGGACAGATCAGCTGGAATCATTAGATGCTCAAACATGCAGCAGACGCTTTTTATTGCGCCCACGGAGCAAAGTTTTGTTTATTCAGGTGCAGAGGGGAATGTCTCATAACTGCAGTCGCTTTTCATGTAAAGAGATTTTTTTGGCTGTCTGGAGAGGAAAAGTAGAGGACTTTTTTCTGAATGGATTTCTCACTTTTCCACCCACTAATCATCAGATCTGTTAATTGGAGCGAATATTCAGTGCTTATGAATATGGATCGCGTCTATTTTTGAGTTTTTTTTCATACTGTGCTGATATGCCATCACCCTCCTGTTGTTTCTCGCTCAGTATTTCACAGTATTAGCTGTCTTTCATCTCTGCTTCACTTTCTCTCTCATCGCCACAGATATCTGTAAATATCAATCTCATTTCCCTTATACCTGAAACACTTTTTTTAAAGTCGGCATGAAATCATTTCAAACGGTCTTAAAGAGAGAGTTCACATAAAAATATATAAATTCTGTCATTCCCATTAATGACGTTCCAAATCTGTGTAACTTTCTTCCATGGAACAGAAATGGAAAGTTGTTGTTTTTATTTTCACATCTTTTTGTCATGTAATGAAAGTGTAAATTGACTCTCAGTCCGTCAAGCTCCATAAAAGACAATCCGACTGAAATTTCCGTCCTTATTCAATAACATCAAACCTCATTGGTTCGTGTGTTTATGACGTTTGATCACAAGATGCACAAGAACCATCAAGGTTTCATGTTATTGACGTAGATGCCTTATTTTATTTGCAACTAATCCTTTACTCGCGTTCCTGGTCTTATTGTTAATTTATCATGTTAATGCAAAGAATAAATAGTCTTTTTTTATCGTTGTGATCTTTCTCTAAAATGACTTCGGCTAATGTAATCAAGGGCTTGTTAGCATCATCCAGTTAGCCTCTGCTGGTCAGTATTGTTATAGTAAATTTGTAATTAAATTGCACTATTTCGTTAACATTAATTTTCATTATTGAATTAAATATTAGTATATTTAGTATATACGCCACCATTTTGGAAATATTTTCTCTCAGCTTCTAGCTCAGCCGGTTGTTATCGTATAATAATATGGAGTGGTGGTGGCGTAGTGGGCTAACGTACATAACTGTAATCAGAAGGTTGCTGGTTCGATCCCCACGGTCACCACCATTGTGTCCTTGAGTAAGGCACTTAACTCCAGGTTGTTCCGGGGGGGATTGTCCCTGTAATAAGTGCACTGTAAGTCACTTTGGATAAAAGCATCTGCCAAATGCAGAAATGTAAATATATGTGGCAGGGCGGAGGGCGGGGCCGGGTCATGACGATACACACCCTGTGTCCCGTATCAGGCTAATCAAGCCTCCGAGAGGGATAAAGGCCGATGGATACGGATCTCTCTCTTGTCGCACCACCGTCCGCCATCGGCCTTTATCCCTCTCGGAGGCTTGATTAGCCTGATACGGGACCGGGTGTGTATCGTCACGACCCCGCCCTCCGCCCTGCCACAATGTATAAACCCCAATAGCGGATAAACCCTGATGGCATGATCAGGACCCGACGCAAAGCAACCAGTAAACTGTACGTTATCCTGCTTGTTACACGGCTACTTTACATATAAATAAATAAATAAATAAATAAATACGTTGACATGAAATATGGATTTGCATTGAAGTTGTTATGCGAGAAGAAATCGCTGAACAGCTGAATTCCACCTCTGGTTTTCATCGGAGTTCTGGTGGTGTTTATTTTGCTAAAGCGACCGTTCACCTGCTCATTATCCAGCTTATTACAATAATACTGGCTAAATATATAAATAATGGACAATCAATATTTCATAAGCCTACTTGTATAGATCGCTCGCAAGAAAGATGGCTCACAATACCCATATGACCGGTCTTGTATGACTTTAATCCCTGGGTGTGCGGTTGTTACTGAATATCAGACCTCTAGATGGCGCCATTTCACCAATCAGAATCAAGTAATTCAAAGAGCCATGTAATAAATACATATCTTAAGAACCAGGGTATACTTTGTTTTTCCACGTTTTAAGTTGTATATATACGACTGCTTTGTGATGCTCTTTGCGCCCGTCTACGCCAGGCACGTTCACATGACGCGGACAGTCCACTGTAACACTGCGCACGATACATGGCGGCACGCGGAATACTGAAGCACACTTTGGCCTTTAGGGGGCAGCATAATGTTGTTTTTCATTTTCTAATGGCTTTGCTTCTGGTGTGCGTCTATGATGCCTTAAAATGCTGCTTACTCCATTTTGGAACAGAACCTCAGATGTTGATTGGCTACAGGAAGTCCAGGTATTAAGGAACGTTTGGATGAATAAGCCACTCTTGATGAACAGAGGGATGGTAGAGCTTGAATAATTCTTTCTTGTTTTGCTGGTTCTGCTCCGTCAGTGGTGTGTGTCGCTCTACAGTGTGAGTGTTGTGTTGTTGTCCCTTGTCAGTTTATTGAATTTGCTGACATAAACCCGTGACCACCCCCTCCCCCCTCGCCTGCGAATTGTCGTGGCAACGGCTCCAGAGTCGTAATTCACCCGTCCGCTCTACTTATGTTCCGCTCTACCGCCGGTGCTGTCATGATCGCCCCCCTTCCCCCTTTTTAATTAGACAACAAAACAAAAAAATATGAATATTCATGAGCAGAGGCCTCATTAATATGCACAATTATGCAAATGAACATGCAATTAAAGTTCTTCTCTCCAGAGATTTTTTTGCGGGTGTTAAGGTGCGGGGGGGGGGGTTCGGGAAATTTCTGCACCATCAGTCTTTAAAATTCTGTGTCTGTCCAGTCCAACGTGCTTTGTGTGTCAGATTTGGAGTTTTAGTACAAACGTAGACGTGACAAGTATGTTTCACCTTGCATTAATGGTTTTGAAACAGTTGCAGTTTGGTTGACGGGTCACCTCAAGTGTCAATTCACACAACACATCATATAACAAAATGTTTTTAATCAGAAACACTGTTCACTCTAGGTGAAATCAAGACATCAAAACATAATACTATATTAGGACTGCTACTAATAATTATTTTGATAATCGGTTAATCTTAAGATTATTGGAACAGATATTTGACTCTTTGGGTAATTATTGCAATGATGATTGACAACTCTTAACCGAACATTCAGCTTGTGCCTCAAATTAAGAGGTTGCATTAAACGTGATATGATAAAGTAAATACTAACAATAAAGAAAGTAGGTATGCATGCAATAATTATTTAATGTGCATGCACCAACTATTTAATGTGCATGCACCAACTATTTAATGTGCATGCACCAACTATTTAATGTGCATGCACCAACTATTTAATGTGCATGCACCAACTATTTAATGTGCATGCACCAACTATTTAATGTGCATGCACCAACTATTTAATGTGCACTTTAAATAGTTGTTGTCATTTGTGTTATTTTCACATAAGATTGATCTTATCATGATGATCTCATGATGATAACGTTGCGAGCTGCAGACGGGGGTGAGAGTCGAGCGTCTCTGTGTTAGTGTGCACATCAGCCGGTGGAACTTTAAATCTCTTCCGGTCTCGATTCCCGCTCAGATTGGGTCTCTTCTACGACTGGTTGAAGCGGATCTGACCGCACAGAGAATGACAGTTTTCGAGTTTGTTTATTTACATGGCACGCTCCCCTATTATATGAACTTTAATGAAGCTGTGATCTGTTTCTATCAGACACAGCGCTCCTCGTCTCGCGTATCATCATTATAGTTTTATATGATCTCAACTTACGTTAAATGACATCAAGCGACTATTCAACAATGAAATATTTTTTTTTATTATTGCAGAGATTTGCCGTTACAAATGACTAATGCAACTTTTTAGCAGGGCCGCCGCTGGCCAAATTGATGCCCCACGCAGAGTTCTGGGTCGGGCGTGATATGAGCGAAACTATCATCTGTCTTCTGCAACTGCTTTCGGGGTCCTTGAATAACGTATAACATGCGAGTAATGGCATCCGGTGGAATTTCTGGTGCCCTCCTAGGATAAGATGGAGCTCTCTCTATATATATATATATATATATATATATATATATATATATATATATATATATATATATAAAATGTACATATTTTGCTGGAAATTGGTACTTTAATTCACCAAAGTGGCATTCAACTGATCACAGAGTATATTCAGGACATTACTGATGTATAAAACAGCATCACTATATGAAAAAAGTCATTTTTGACCAAATCTCGACAGCAGCTTCACACAAACACCTTATCCTCAAGTTATCATGATACATTGAGCAATTGACACTAGAAAATCACTTGCTATTATATCAAACACAGTTGAAAGATATTTGGTTCATTAAATTAAGCTGAACGTTGTCTTTGTGTTTGTTTTTGAGTTGTCACAGTATGTAATAGACTGCATGTCTTAAGATCAATATTAGGTCCAAAATGTCTTTCTCTAGAAACTCATCAATCATTGTTTTGAGGAATGAAGGTGATACAATGCTTGAAATTGGCTAAAAACTGCAGATTTCATCCAAAGGTGTAACTACAGTCTTCAAAGACAAACAACAACTGTCTCTAACAAGGACAGAAAGAGATGTGGAAGACCAGATGTGCAACTAAACAAGAGGAGAAGTACATCAGAGTCTCTAGTTTGAGAAATAGACGCCTCACATGTCCTCCGCTGACAGCTTCATTGAATTCTACCCGCTCAACACCAGTTTCATGTACAACAGTAAAGAGAAGACTCTTATGGGAAGAATTGCAAAGAAAAGCCACTTTTGAAACAGAAAAACAAAAAGAAAAGGTTCGAGTGGGCAAAGAAACAGACATTGGACAACAGATAATTGGAAAAGAGTGTTACGGATCTGAACCTTATTGAGCTTTTGTGGGATCAGCTAGACTGTAAGGTGTGTGAGAAGTGCCCGACATGACAGTCACATCTATGGCAAGTGCTACAGGAAGTGTGGGGTGAAAGGTCAAGTGCTACAGGAAGTGTGGGGTGAAAGGTCAAGTGCTACAGGAAGTGTGGGGTGAAAGGTCACCGGAGTATCTGGACAAACTGACCGCTAGAATAACAAGGACCTGCAAAGCCATCATCGCTGCACACGGAGGATTGTTTTAATGAGAACTCTGAAATCATTTTAAGAATTTATTACTAATAATAATAGTAATTTTTCACGTTATTAATTTCCTGATTATACATTGTAATCAGTTGAATGCCCTTTTAATGAATTAAAGTACCAATTCCTTTCCATAAGAGCAAAATCTGTACATTACGGCAAACGTTTGGTCCCTAGTGTATATCAGTTTATCCCTTGTACTGATGATTAATGGTGTTTGTTTGTGTTTCAGGACTAGATGAGAGAAGCGGGCCGGGCCCTTGGGCTCCAGGAGAATCTAACAGTCCTTCCTACTCACGGGTAAGAACACACACACACATGTTTGTTGAACACATCTCATACACTTACATTGTTTCCATACCAGACGAATGATATTTGCTAACCCTAACCAACACAGAAACCTGTGCACATCAATAGACTTAAAGTACAACATGATTTAGAGCCTTTTTAACTAGGAAACACTGCTGAAAATGTCATAGGTTTTCGGACATTTTAGAACAATTTGGCCCTCACAAGTACAATGAACCTCTTATTTATGTCATAAAGATCCTGTTGGAATGATATGGGCACTTTAGAGAACAATCACACCTCTATTCTTAAAGGAAACAAGCTCGTCTGATTGTAGGTCAGTCGGTCAGATTGTGAGATTATCGGCTTACCTGCTCTCAAGTTGATGCCTCACCTGTCACGTTGAATGAGTGTTAGACAGATTACAGGTCATGTGATCACAGTCATGTATTCTGTTGCTCTGAAGTTCTTTAAAAGGGGTTATACAATGAATGGTATGTTTGTGTTATAGCTGTGTTATAACTGTTATATGGTCTTATAGCTGTTTTATAAACATATGGGATTTGTGTTAAACGCTCTATTTTTTATTATTATTATAATACATTTATGATCGTATTTGTTAATGCATCAAAAACAGACGTGATTTGGTGTTTTCTCACATTTAAACGGGCTGTTTTTGCTACTATAATGACCTCTGTTCTGATTGACTAACCTTCTCATGTGAAATTAGTAAGAACACGAACTCGCAGGATGTGGCTTTGCTGTCAGTCTCTTTGCAAAGCTGCTTTAGCCTATGTTGTGACACATTTTGTGAGTCTTGTTGTGAGCTGGAGCGCATTATTCTGGTGTTTAGGAATCGTAGCATGCATTATACTTGCCCTGTGTCACAAATGAGACCAAAGTGATCTTGGGCCAAATCATGCTTTTATTTTTCATTTGAATAAATGGTCTTTTTTTGGACTGGGTGGGATGTGTTGAGTTCTGAAAGTTGCAATATATCATCACTGCACTTTTAATACAGATGTTTCTTTATATTTTAATTATCTTTGTACACATTTTTTGGCACATAGCGAAAAACAAATGTGACCCCCGTAGAGAGATAATCTAATCACAGTAACGAATGTAAAAATAAAAAATGAGGGAAAAATTACGTGAATAAAAACTACACATACACATACATACACTCACTCACTCGCTCACGCACATACATACACACACACATACATACACACACTCACTCACGCACATGCATACACACACACTCACTCACTCACTCACGCACACACGCACACACACACACACACACACACACACACACACATAAATACGCACACACATACATACATACATACACGAGCGCACACACGCATGCACATTCATACATACACACACACTCACACACATACATACACACACACACATACATACACACATTCATACATACACACACACTCACACACATACATACACACACACACGTACATACACATACATACACACATTCATACATACACGAGCACACATGCACACACACACATACATACACACATTCATACATACGCGCGCACACACATGCATGCACACATAAATATGCACGCACATATATTCATACATACATACACACATACATACACACATTCATACATACGCGCGCACACACATGCATGCACACATAAATACGCACACACATACATACATACATACACGAGCGCACACACGCATGCACATTCATACATACACACACACTCACACACATACATACACACACACACATACATACACACATTCATACATACACACACACTCACACACATACATACACACACACACGTACACACACATACATACACACATTCATACATACACGAGCACACATGCATACACACACATACATACACACATTCATACATACACATGCACACACACACATACATACACACATTCATACATACGCGCGCACACACATGCATGCACACATAAATATGCACGCACATATATTCATACATACATACACACATTCATACATACGCACACACATTCATACATACACGAGCGTGCATACACATTCATACATACGCACACACACACACACATACGCACACATATATACACATTCATACACACATACGCGCACACATTCATATACACACACAATTTGTTTATTGCCATCAATAGAAAGATAGAAACGTAGAAACGTTTTCAAAAAATAATGAATACCGAATGTAGAAAGAAAAAAATTACATTCATTATGATCTTTAATTTGTGTAGAGAAGACTACAAAATACATCATTTTTGTCTTGCTGTACTGACTGCAACTCGAGTCTAAAGTTTTTTAAAATCCAAAATATAATGTTCACATTATGCACGATGAACTTGCATAGATCCGTTGTATTCATATTAACTAACATTAATAAAGATGAATAAATCTGTGTTCATTGTTAATGATACCTAACGCTTTAATGTTAACGAATGGGACATGTAAGTGTTTATGACCTTGTGTAAGTGTGTGAAACGTTATGTGTGTGTGTGTTTTAGGGATATGGAGGCAGCACTCATTACAGTGAGCATGACGGCATGTACAATGTAGGAATTGACGGTAAGTTAAAGAAGCACAACATTCTCATAAAGTCGATCAGAACATTTTCCACTTCAGCATTTTGCCCTTTTGTTTACATGTAGTGATTAAGAAGACGCTTTCATAGGACGTAAGCAGCTAAATTAGCAGTAATACTGGATTTTAAGTGTAAAAAATACAGTATGTTTGCTTACGGAAGGGGTGCGTCTTTACCCATTTGTTTAAAAAGGAAACACAGATTCTCTACATTAGATCAGCCTGTACGTTTAAGTATGCATGATCGCAAAAGCCATGGAATACCCAACCGTCCTGAGCAGTTTAAGGTCATGTGGGGATTTCTGTCAGTGAAGCTCCACACAGGATGTAGAGGGGGAGGGTTAATCCTCCGGGGCCGGTCCCTCACGGGGATTTAAAGCAGGGTGGCCCCAGACCCCCCCAGGAAGAGCTGGAGGAGGCTGTTTAATTACCACTTAGGCGTTATGATGGGACAATTTGTTGTTTGTGCTCAGTCTTAAAACCATAAACACCTTAGTCAGTCAAGCGGTCGCACATGGACAGATGGAGTCCGGCAACACTCAAACAAACATCATCAGGCAATAAATAAATCACAATCTCCACTCCCCGTCTAAAACACTGTTTCATATTTAATGCACAAATACGTTTGTTTTTTAATATTAGATAACTAGTGCATTAGTTACGACAGTCAGTTTACGGACACCATACAACATTTTAGTCAAATGTTAATTTTTACATTGTAAGGGGCCGTTCACACAAACTCATTTTCATTTCATTCTGCACAGGGCTCCAAAATGTCATGAAAAAACTTGGAAATCTGAAGGAATTTTAAAATGTGGGATTTTCCACAAGATCTTAAAAATAATGGAAAAGGCGTGGACGGTTCAAGTCAAGTGGAGAATACATGTTTTTCTAGTTTTCAGCAAGATTGTTCTTTTGAGTCAAAAATGAGAGATGTCATAAAATATCGATATGTCGATTGTTGTCAATTTGTTATTTTTAAGGCTTCGATATATTTAAAATTAGCCGGCATTTAAATTAGAAGCGTAATTTGGGTGCTTTCCAATTCACTCAGTTGGTCATCTGTTCATGTAGTCTGACGTAATAGCATTGGGAGACCACAAGAGGGCGATACAACATTAGTTATGAAATAGGTGAAACGGCGCAAACTGAACGATTTGAAATGGCGACGTTTATTATGCAATTTCTCTATATGTAGCCTTGAATAGGTCTTTGTTCATGGGAAAAGTCATGCAACAAACATGTCCCGCCCCCACTTCCTGTTTGAGAAGGAAATGCATCAAAACGCCAAATAGAACGGTGCTCGTCAAAGCACTTCACTGTGACTTTAACCCTTTAAGCTCTGAGTGTGTGTTTACAGATTTCCTGTTTCAGTGGCATACCCAAAATTAAAGGCTAAACACTATCATTTTTTGTTTTTTAAATTTAATGATATTGATTATGAGAAATTCTGAGAGATTCAGCCTAAGAAAAATCATAGTATCATCAAGTAAATAAGGTGGCTCAAAATAATAATTATACATAAGAACTAATTACACATGCAAACACAACAATGACTAAAGGTTTGCATAGCATGCAGACATGATTTTACTCATGAGATTTCACAGAATGAGTTTCATTCTGTGTCATTTGAGTCATCATTGAGTCTGTGTCATGTATTTGGCGCCATCTCCTGGTGGTCATATGTAACATTGTGCTTCATGTGGATTATCTAATGATCTATACATCTGATTATCTTGTGTGTGGACTCGATTGAAAGATAATCATCTCATTCAGTTTCATTCTGTGTCATTTGAGTCATCATTGAGTCTGTGTCATGTATTTGGCGCCTTCTCCTGGTGGTCATATGTAACATTGTGCTTCATGTGGATTATCTAATGATCAATACATCTGATTATCTTGTGTGTGGACTCGTTTGAAAGATAATCATCTCATTCAGTTTCATTCTGTGTCATTTGAGTCATCATTGAGTCTGTGTCATGTATTTGGCGCCTTCTCCTGGTGGTCATATGTAACATTGTGCTTCATGTGGATTATCTAATGATCAATACATCTGATTATCTTGTGTGTGGACTCGTTTGAAAGATAATCATCTCATTCAGTTTCATTCTGTGTCATTTGAGTCATCATTGAGTCTGTGTCATGTATTTGGCGCCATCTCCTGGTGGTCATATGTAACATTGTGCTTCATGTGGATTATCTAATGATCAATACATCTGATTATCTTGTGTGTGGACTCGTTTGAAAGATAATCACTGACTCTAAATAATGATATTTGATATTTTATTTTTCTTGAAGTTATAAGCGAAAATGCAGCATATTATCAACACCAACATAATTGTCAAAGACATATATTTAGCTGTTACTCGCTATATTTTTATCTGTGAGTAAAACAAATAGTCTGGTTGTATTTTACTCTTCAAGAGCTTTCCAACAACATATGACACATGAATATTCGATCAGTTTTATTTTTTTTCATGATTACAATAATATGTGTTGTGCATTTTATTTTATTTTTGAAATGATCAAAACGTAACACTTCTGATTTGTCTGCAAATATCAAAGCACTTGTTCAGTTTTGGTCATAATGTCTACATGCATTATAAAGTAGCACTTCTATGCTTTCTATTGATGCCTATTCTGTGCTGGTCAAGACTGTAGTCCCCCCCCCACCCCATGGGAACTTAAAGGGTTAAAGAACTTCGACTTTTAAACACACGTCTTGAGACGCATGTATATTGTTCAATTAGTTTGCTCTGCTTCTACAGTAGCTTTTTTATTAACGCAAGAGCATTTTCGGTCAGAACGGCGGCTAAGGCCTCTCTATCTGTCCGAATTCAAACACGGTACATGTAAAGGACTCGCTAGATGTGGTCATGGGTACCAGTTTTCCACCAAATGGATTGGCCGAAAATAAAGTCTTCCATTATTCCGAAATTACTGGAATTCTAAAGAATGGATTTAAAGCGTTAGAATGTGTTCTAAACATCTAATTAACATATCTAATAAACAAACAAAGGCCGGTGAATGTTTAGAACTCCGTGAATGACGGATGTTGCAATTCTGTTAAACTGTGGCAATGGATCTGATGTTGCCCTGGTCATTGATTTACATTTAAGTGTTTTATCTCAAAATAAGTGTCTTATCTTTGTTACAGGTAAATCTGAAAGAGGCTATCAGTTTGGCACACAGGTAATGTTTACACTGACGTTAAATCTGTCATTCCTAATTTAGCCCAGACTAATTATTTTATCCTCTATGCTCTCTTTACGCTCATGTCTTTTGTTGATTTCAGCCACAGCTCTTGTCAAGTGAAATTGGCATCTCTGGTTCTGATGGTCTTTCCCCTCCGGCCATGAAACCGTCTTCTCAGTTCTACCCTTATATCAACCGCAGAAGGGTGGGCGAACCCACTATAGGTGAGATAAGATCTGAATTGAGTCATTTCAGGCTCATGCCTTTGGGTTTGACAGATAACAGACTATACTCTGTGAGAGTCTACTCGTGGTGTATTTACCAATTGTCACTGGTAAGATAAGGCAGCTGCGTTTTGTTTAGTTTTAGTTTTGTAAGCGAGCTGCTTTTTGTTATTCTATAATGTTTAGCCGAACCTTATGCAAATGCTTGGTAACAGCTGTTATGTGCCAATTTTTCCATATGTGTCCTGAACACCCACATGCATGTATACTTGGATCACGTCTAGTATGCATCTTGCGTTTCGGTAAACCGTCTCGAATGCATCTTGAAGGACATTTAAGCTTGGTCTTTTCTAAATCGGATTGCTATCTGATCAGTAAAAACTCATGGAATGACCAAGTGTAAATACTCCCAGACAAACACATTTCCAGTCCTGGATGAGTTGAATCAGGTGTGTTTGATTAGGGAGCCATCCAAAATGTGTGGGCCGACTGTTGGGGGGCCTCCAGGAACAGGCCTGGGAAACACTGAGCTACTACGTGAATTACCTCAAACAAAACTTGGAGATTTGAGGTCATTAATCTGACAAAATAGTTATTCGTTCTTAAAGTAAATGCGTCTCAAACCAGAAATGGATTGAAATACGGAGCCCCTTAGAGGACAGGGCGGGGACGTTTTGTTTTGCGTTCCCTCGCGGTAAGTTTTACATGCCTTCCCAATAAATTTACCATGGTTTTTCCAATATAATCATATTTTAACATCGATATTAGTAGTAAAACCATATTAATAATATAGGAAAACAAAAACTTTGGGAAGAAAAATCATATTTTTTTGTGGTTACTTTGATTTAAACTATAGTAACCACTAGATTAACTATGGTTACTTTACTATAGATTAACTATGGTTACTATATGGATACAGTATATTGGATTAAAAGCATGTTTTCCACCCAAAAAAAACATAGTTACTTCAATTTCTTTTTTTTACTATAGTTTTCATTTTCCTGTATTATCAATAAGGTTTTACTAAGAATATCACGGTTAAAATATGGTTACTGTAGTAAAACCAAGGTGCATTTATTGCCGAGGGAGCACGCTAACCTATTACGAAGGAAGGCAAGCTTACTGCTAAGGGAACGCTAGGCTATTTCCGGAAACAATCTCCCACTCTGTCCTTTAAGGGACTCCAGTATGTAAACATCAGATTTCTTGTGTTTTATATGTATAATTTATTTTGTATTGTGCATATAACAAAGCATCAAATATACTTGGGTTGACTGATCAGCTTTTAAACTGCTTTTAAATGCAAGTCATAGTGATTATGGTCTGGATGGGCTGTTTATAATATGTGTTTTGTTTCAGATCCACCACCTAAAAAGATCCGTAAGGTTCCTGATGGATTGCCGACATCGGTAAGTGTTGACGTGACCTCATTAGTGTCTGAGCCCAGATTACCAAGGGCACGTGCCAACAGTCGAACCCCAAACGCGCGCACACACACACACACACACACACACACACACACTTCCTTGAGTGTCCAACCTGCACACTCAATGTACATGCTATGAAGTAAGAAAAATGCCAATATTTTCTGTACCGGAGTGTTTTTTTCCCTTTAATGGTCACATTTGCTGTGTATGCAGTCATGCATTCATGCATACATGTGCATGCAGTCAAAACTCTCCTCCCCCCTCTCTCACTCTCTCTCTCTCACACACACACATTCTCTCTCTCGCTCTCTCTCGACTCTAACTGGCAAATCTCTGCATGGACCGAGTGCTCATCCACTGATACTTCTGAGGCCTTGGAGTGTTGCCGTAGGCAACGGGGCTTGTTCTACTTCCTGTGACTGTTTTGTGTTGAAAGCAGTGTTTTTCAATTTCTAGCTTCTATACCTTTTTCTATCCTGAGTAAAGTAGACTAATATCTGATGTGCATATATATGTATGTATGTATGTATGTATGTGTGCATGTATGTATGTATGTGTGTGTGTGTGTGTGTGTGTGTGTATGTATTGGTCAATTTCTCAACTGAGAAATTAAAAATATTTCTTAATAAATAAATTAATATTTGTGTTTAATTAGGGATGCATCAGTATCGGCTACGATACTAACATTTTAGACAGATCAGGTATTGGTCGACGAGCCCGATCCATGTACAACACTGTGTGTGAGTCATGTTCGTCACTGTCAAGCCATAAATGAACCATAAACACCATTAAAGTAGTCTAAGATTCTTGCGTTTTATTCGAAGCCACATAAAGACATGCATTAGCTTTGAATCGCAAAACGCTGCGTTTAATAAGTAAATAAACTGTATGCGTGCGCAGTGCATTTTAGTGAATGGCGCAGCTGTGGACACACATACGTAACACGCGCAGGCTAGTGAGCTTGGATTGAGGGTAGAGTCACATGGGGAGTTACCTACTCGTGGTCGCTATAACGTGGTGAGTTGTGCGTGGATGCCGCGTAGAATAGCGTGAAGCCTCCACATGCGCTACGTCTCCATGGTAACGCACTCAACATGTCACGTGATAAGATGCGTGGATTGATGGTCTCAGACGCGGAGGCAACTGAGATTCGTCCTTCGTCACCCGGATTTGATCGGATGATAAAAAGTGGTGCATCCCTACTTTGGATTACTTTACAATTTCAGGATGTTTGTAATTCCCTAAATGTTTTTCCTTAAGACCCAAAATAAAAAATCTAAATTGAATTTCAATTATTCAATTTAAAATGTTTTCATAATAGAATGTATTGAAGTCTTTGTCTATGAGTCATGCTGAGTATTTACTAACAATTGCTTACATAAAATAAGTAAAATCTGAGTACACACAAATAGCCAAACTTTTAGTAATAGAGCGCAACTGGCTGGTTCCAAAAGTGAAATTTCCCATTGGTTTTTTCCGTATGGGAATCGATTATACGATAACGTCTAAAGACTGACCCACCGTGAGCTCTGAGGATGTTAATAGATGGTATATGCTTCTGTTGAAGCCATCAGCCCACGTTATTTCAACTTCCAGTGAAATTCCTGCTAAAGAACTACACTACCCATGATCCTCAGAGGCAAACCAATCAGAGAATCACGCTGAACAAAGTGCACCAAAAGAGCTCTGCAGCGACCGCCCACTCCCGTTGATGCTCTCCCTACACTTTCAGCATTCCTGTATATTTGTATATATCGGAATAGTTTGCTATTACATTAAAATGTTTTAGTTTTTAATTCAGTCATGTCATTCGCAATGCTTCATGGGATTGTAGTTCATTCCCTCATGAAAGACGTTATATACACAATCGTGTATCTTTGACTTTTTGTCTGATTTTCAAATATGTTTTCGCTTCAAATCGAAGTTTGTAACGTTGTGATTTACCTCGGAGATGGTTGGTTTGGTTCAAGACTTACAACGCTTATGTAGGATTTTAAGAAATCCCTATGGAAAAGAAATACTTATGGAACAAAGACAGCTGTTAAAGTGGGCGGGCACTGTTGCACTCCATTTAACCAAGCAAGTATCGTTATTGGCTGATGCCGATTTAATATAAAAACAATGAAATATCTGCTACTGTTCTTATTGTCTCGGTGTCCCTCTCAATCTTGATGTCTTCCCTTTATTTTAACTCTCCCTGTCTTCATCTATTTCTCTTTTTCCTTTCATTTCTCCTCGTTTCTCTGTGTGTCTGCAGCTGCTGTGATGTTGGCCGCACTCCAGGAATGAGCAGATGGCTCTGTAATTGGGAATGCATCCCTCTCTCTCTTGTGTGTTTCTATCTCCTCGATCTCTCTTCTTCCTCCATCTCTTCTTGTTTAGTTACATCTCTCTTGAATTTTTTCCTCGAATATGTTACTCCTGAATGTTTCAGACAGTCGTTTTAAACCCTATTGTAGTTTGGCTTGTAATTTGGTCACAGCGCGTTCCCACGGACATGGAGAACCTGGAATTTTAAAGGGGCCATGAAATGGAGAATCAAATGTTCCTTTGTTTAGACATATAAGAGGTAACTGTACTATAAAAGCATACTGTAAATTCCTCCCCAGTCTAAAAAGAGCATTTATAGTCGCCACCCTGCTGAAACGTCTCATTGTGGAATCTGTCTGTTCGGGACGTCATGACACATTGCTCTTTTGTATTTACACATCGCACCCTTGGCCCCGCCCACTTCCGTGCAGTTCAAGTCAAGAGAGCAGGCCTTCCGTGGCTAGCTAGGCGGAGTTTAGAGTGAATGCTTTAGAACGGACCAATCGGAGCAGAGTATGCTCTCTGAAAGGAGGAGTTTAGAGTGAATGCTTTAGAACGGACCAATCGGAGCAGAGTATGCTCTCTGAAAGGTGGAGTTTAGAGTGAATGCTTTAGAACGGTCCAATCGGAGCAGAGTATGCTCCCTGAAAGGCGGAGTTTAGAGTGAATGCTTTAGAACGGACCAATCGGAGCAGAGTATGCTCTCTGAAAGGAGGAGTTTAGAGTGAATGCTTTAGAACGGACCAATCGGAGCAGAGTATGCTCTCTGAAAGGAGGAGTTTAGAGTGAATGCTTTAGAACGGACCAATCAGAGCAGAGTATGCTCTCTGAAAGGAGGAGTTTAGAATGAATGCTTTAGAATGGACCAATCAGAGCAGAGTATGCTCTCTGAAAGGTGGAGTTTAGAGTGAATGCTTTAGAACGGACCAATCGGAGCAGAGTATGCTCTCTGAAAGGTGGAGTTTAGAGTGAATGCTTTAGAACGGACCAATCGGAGCAGAGTATGCTCTCTGAAAGGAGGAGTTTAGAGTGAATGCTTTAGAACGGACCAATCAGAGCAGAGTATGCTCTCTGAAAGGAGGAGTTTAGAGTGAATGCTTTAGAACGGACCAATCAGAGCAGAGTATGCTCTCTGAAAGGAGGAGTTTAGAGTGAATGCTTTAGAACGGATCATTGAACGAGTCGTTTTTGACACTGGGGGAAAAAATGTAATGCTGCAAAAGTGTTTTTTGACCTTGGATGCATGTAAATCTATTGTATGAGACCTTAAAAACCATTAAAAATCATAATAGGTGCTCTTTAAGTGCCTTATAGAAGCATCTCTGACTGCACTAAAAATATCATGATTTATCACGATACATGATCCACGTATCGATACAGTATCGCGATATATCGATATTTGATTGTATCGACACAGCTGAGGTCAGACTGTTTGATAGTTTATGGTGTTGAGTCTTAAGTTTAATTATTTTGATTATAATGTTCTTCCGATTGAGTTTGCTGAATTTGAGGGGTCACTCAGTAGTAAAGATGCTGGCTAACACCCCTGGGGTACGTTAGTTCGTGAGTTCAAATCCCAGGACATGCTGAGTGACTCCAGCTGTGTCTCCTAGGCAACCAAATTGGCCCGGTTGCTAGGGAGGGTAGAGTCACATGGGGTAACCTCCTCGTGGTCACTATAATGTGCTTCGTTCTCGGTGGGGTGCGTGGTGAGTTGAGCGTGGATGCCGCGGTGGATGGAATGAAGCCCCCACACTCGCCATGTCTCCGTGGCAACGCACTCAGCAAGCCATGTGATGAGATGCTCGGGTTGACGGTCACAGATATTCGTTCTCCCGCCACCCGGATTGAGGCGAATAACTACACAACCACGAGGACTTAAAAGCGCATTGGGAATTGGGTATTCCAAATTGGGAGAAAAAGAGGACCCCCCCCCCCCCCCCCCGAGTGCAATCTCTATAAAATTATTTCTGTTTTTTACTATTAATTGTTAATGGGATTCTTTTGTGTTTGCCAGCCATGCTTGAATCTTGAATCTATTTGCGACATTCCCTCGAGGCCGGATCTGTTCTCTGATCTCTAATGATTGTTTCCCAATTCATCACACATGCACACAACCCAAATCCAACCTGTCATTATGCGGCAACAGCAGAACCAGCAGATGACATGCAGCTTGAGACATCTCATCCTGTTGGTGGTTCTTGGTGACCTGAATCCAGCTTCTCTCTCTTCTGTCCGCAGGTCTATCCTGGTGCTACAGGTGAGGACTATAACCCGGACAGCACTGGATACCCTGGAGCCAAAGCTGGAAACCTCTATCCGGGATCTTTTTTCGTGCAAGGTGATTATGTGCTGTAGACAGGATGAGTTGCTTCTGTCGGAGGGCTTGTGTTTTTATTCAGGCCAGATTTACATTAATCCGTTGAGGTTTGAAACCTCTGTTTTCAGTTTATCAAACTTTTTCCAAAGTATGCGGTAATGGAGAGCATTTCTAAAAGTCTGTTGTCGGTGGAGGAAAATGGCATTCAAGTGTCAGCGAAATTGAAAAGGGATTCATGTGGACCAGGGCTGCAACTAATGATTATTTTGATTAATCTTCAATTGTTTCTTTTGGTAAAAAAAAGCCACATTTATTTTATTTTAAAAAGCATGCATGATTGTATGCTATACATTGTGTATTAATAAAGGTGTATGTGTATATACTGTGTATGTACACAGTGTTTTCAGAACGTATTCAGACCCCTTAATTTGCACATGCTTGAAATTATTGTAAGTTTTCATCAAGCTACTCTTCATACCCCATAATGACAAAGCAAAAACCAGATATTTACTAACTTAATTTATTAAAAAACAACTGAAATATCACAGTGACATAAGTATTCAGACCCTTTGCTATGACACTTGAAATTGATCTCAGGTGCATCCCAATATCTCGGATCATCTTTGAGATGTTTCTACACTTTGATTGGACATGATTTGGAAAGGCACACACCTGTCTATATAAGGTATTATAGCTGTAAATGCACATCAGAGCAAAAACCAAGACATGAGGTCAAAGGAACTGCCTGCAGAGCTCAGAGACGGGATTGTGTCGAGGCACAGATCTGGGGAAGGAGACAAAACCTTTTGGCTGCATTGAAGGTTCCCAAGAGCCCAGTGGCCTCCATTATTCTTATATGGAAGTTTGGGACAACCAGGACTCTTCCTAGAGCGGGCCGCCCGGCCAAACTGAGCAATCGGGGGAGAAGGGCGTTGGTAAGAGAGGTGACCAAGAACCCGACGGTCACTCTGGTTGAGCTCCAGAGATCATGTGTGGAGATGGGAGAAACTTGCAGAAGGACCCAATGACCCAAAGCACACACTCAAGACACCGGAAGAGTGGCTTCGGGACATCTCTGTGAATGCCCTTGAGTGTCCCAGCCAGAGCCCGGACTTGAACCCAATCGAACACCTCTGGAGAGACCTGAAAATGTCAGTCCACCAACGGTCCCCATCCAACCTGACAGAGCTCGAGAGGATCTGCAGAGAAGAATGGCAGAAAATGTTTTTTGTTTTTGGCACCATTCTGAGTAAATTCTAGAGACTGTCGTGCCAGATGGGCTGGATTGAGTATTTCTGTATAACTAGTTTTCGTGTGCATTCTTTGTCTCTCGACTCATGAGTTTTACATCGTTAAAGATTGTGCTATTGTCTTGTGTTTACAGATAGCCTTCAGGACCACTGGGGTCCATCTGGTTATTCACCTGTTATGAGTAACTCCCCTCACATGGGTCAGCCGGCCCCCTTCTCCTCCATAAACGCACAGGTGAGCTTTGGTCTCAAGTCCAGAGATGAAATGAACTAACTCTTAAGTCATTTTGGATAGAGGTGTCTGCTAAAGGACTAATTACTTTCTAAAGTATATTCAGACATATACATTTAACATGAGTGTTAAAAGTCTTTGAATGAAAATTATTCAAATATTTGAGATGTTTTTCAATGCTGCGCGCCTCTATTATAAAAGATCCGTCATAAACACTTGTTGGTTTATAAACTGTCTCCTGATGACATCATCTAGAGGTCTGTTCACTGGATTGTATGTTAATTACCCTGACGTTTATGTGGAAAAGCTGTTGAACACCCCTTGTGTTAAGTTAGGATTGTTTTAGTGCTTTTTTTTTTGTTGTCTCTTTTTGATATTTGCAGTTCTCCGTTTAAATCAGTTATCGTTTTTGTAATATCAGGTGTACCGATTAAGTTGGACACAAAATACTTTTTTAAAATATGAATGAACCCTTTAAACGAGACCTATTATGCCCCTTTTTACAAGATAAAATAAGTAATATAAGTCTCAGGTGTAAATGCCTCTTTTTGGGTGGAATCAAAAACGCGCTGATTTCGTGTGTGTCTCTTTAAATGCAAATGAGCTGCTGCTCCCCGCCCCCTTTCCGGAAGAGGGCTGTGCCTTTACAGCTCCTGCTTCGGTTACTACAGCAACGACTCATCAGAACCGATATGACTGACAGTGTAAATATCGGAGTTCAGGCTGGACTGGGAAGAGAAATCGTCCCGGGATTTTACATAGCAACTGGCCCAAAAGTTGAGCGGGGGGTGTTCGCTGTCCTTTTCTGCATATCGCGGCAGCATTTTGTGGTCCGTTCTGCATAACGCAGTGGTTCATTTTAGCTTATCACGGCCCATTCGCCGACCCATCAGCCCGCTCTGTTCTCCCAATGGCCAGTCCGCCCCTGATTGACCCCAAAGTGCATCGGCCCACCGGGAAAATGCCCGTTATGCCAGATTACCAGTCCAGCTTGTCCACTGCGTCTTCAGTGTCTCTGATGCCGGGAGTTCATGAAGACTCTTATGTTCACTTTTACAGCATCAACAGTCCACTTATGAGACATTATTCTTCTCACTGTATCTGTATGTGTGTAGATCACTCAGGGGAGGAGCTATGATTAATAGGGTGGAGTCTGTCACCAGTCATGGGCGTGGCCTACTCTCATCACTTTAGAGCAGAAATGAAAACTTAATTTTGACAAACTGTTTTTGATGAATAGAAATACAAGAGACTTTTAACATTGTAGGCTGGTTTGCATAATAGGTCCTCTTTAAGCTTTAAGTACTTGACATTCAATGATGGCTCAAATGACACAGAATGGAACTGAATAAGATCTCGTTATGCATGCATGCACGCTCTGGAGAGAATGAAAACCTTTTGTCATTGTGTTTGCATGTGCAATTAGTGCTTATGTATAATTATTATGTGTTATTTGTTTGGAGATGTTTTTGGACTCGGATACATTTTTGTAATTGCTATAACTTTTGGTTACCTTGTCGCGTCAACACTATTTGCTCATACATTTGACGTGATTGGGAACAAAATAAAAGCAGTTTTTTTGGAGCCATTTTATTTAGTGTTTACCGATGATGCTTTAGTCATGTGATCTATACAACCAAAACAATCAAGATGTTGCCCCGTCTTATAGTTGTACTTGATACTTTGATAGCGTTGTTAAAAAATAAATGTTACTTTGTACAACCTTCACATTGTGTTCCTTCAAAGGCGAAGGGAAGTTTACTCGGAATTGGTGTCCGGCGACGGAACACGAGGACAATTGCGTTTCAGAGCGAACATGCAATGGGATGTCCCACATGCGCAGTGACATGATTTAAACATTTTCACACGTTTCAGTGTGGACGAGCAACTTTTGGTAAACGCTTGAGAACGTTATTGTGGACGGAGACCGTTTTGAAATGAAAACGCCGTTTTCAAATGTCTCCGGATTAATGGAGACGTAGCCTGAGAGAACCGAACGACTAGTGTGAACGCACCCTAATGTCATGATGCAAATTAAGAGAAACTGTGCGCCGGTTTTTTCTCATCTTTTACGTTTTGGTGCATTATTATAATTTAGTAAAACACTGATGTAATGATTGATGGATGCCCCTCTCGTCGAAATCGGAACACAAGTGATCAAAAGATTCGAGCAGGTGTTACGGTCTCGTCTTAATACCAGCGTACACATGGCCTCAGTCGGGGACGATTGGTCGTGTCATTGATGCACTACAATGCTGAAGTGTTCACATCAGCATCACGGAAAAACAGGACTTTGAGTCGCAGGGCGCCGACTGCAAGTCGTATATGCAAAAGAGACCATGCCGAAGTGTCTGACATTCCGGATGCTTAAATGCATGTAGGGAGCTTTTCAAAGGAAGTCTGAATATTTTTATATTCTGAAATAATTTAGTTTTCTTTAGGATTTAAACAATGATTCTGTACTTGTTTATTTTTAAACCGATACAATGTAACAGTATGTGAGTGTTCATGTTTATAATCAGAATGGAGGTATTACTATGTATCCATTTGACTCTACCAGGTCATTTTTTTGACCCAAACAGAATGCTTGTTTTTTTGTCCCAAAACCGAAGGGTAAAAACGATACCTCGAATGCACTGCAAGTCTCTTTGGATAAAAGCATCTGCCAAATACATAAAAAATGCATAATGACACGCATCTGTTTTGACCTCAGAAGAGACAGCCTCTGCCGTTATCACCGCAGAACTACCCTCTGCACGGCAGCGAGGTGAATATACCCGCGGGTTTCCACTCCACTTCAGTGGGATACGGGGTACCCAATCATACGCCGCCCATCAATGGAACAGACAGCATCATGGGTAAGACAACCGCCCTGACTCTGACCCACGGCCTGTCTCGGTTTGTCTGCGTGCGTTAGAGTAATCCATGTAAAAACACACTTTTCTCTCCGTTGCAGTTAACAGGGGAGGAAATGCTGGAAGTTCAGGTGCTGAGATCGGGAAAGCTCTCGCTTCAGTGAGTTCAAACTGGCATGGTTGCATTTACTATTAGACATTAGAAAAACAACTAGCAGTTGAGCGGATTCTCAACGGCCAATACTCATAAACCTCTTGCCACCTCAGCCCTTTAATGTTGTCCTTGTCTGTATTTACTTTTCAGATATATTCGTCTGACAATAACGGCAACAGCTTCCCCTCAAACCCCTCCACTCCTGTGGGCTCTCCTTCAAACGTTGCTGGTGGGTTTTCTGAACGTTCTTTTCCATAGATGGCTCTCTGGTGCCCTCTGTTGTGCAATATTGTCAGCACTGTTATAACCAGCAGTGGTCTTTCACACTTGCACATATGAGGTGTTTATTGACTTCTGCTTGTGTCTCCTCAGCTTCTGCGTCTCAGTGGCCCAAGGGTTCTTCTCAGCCCGCTTCATCACCCGGTTTTGAGGGAAGTCTGCAGGCACCGGTATGTTCCTCGCAGTCACCAGAGTCACGACATTAGTCTGCATGCACCGAGTCATTTTGCATTAATTTTGACCACACAAATAAATGAAGAAACTAGAGATTTTAGTATGTGATGTTTCCCAAAGCAAATGTTACTCTGTGTTAATTCAATGCACTTGCATAGCCGTAATAAATAAAATAAGTCAAACGAGAGATGAGTCGTTTAAAGTCACTTATGATCACCGTTTAAAGTGAACTAAACAGAATGCATAAAAAATGAGCAAAGTAAACCGAATAAAAAAGGATCAATTAAAACATAAATTTTAATTAAGTATGCACACTGCAGATGTGTAAACAACTCTTTCCCTTTAACTTCTTTAATATTTTGATTTTTATAAATGCATGTTTTATTTATTTACGTCAGGCACTTTTAGCACTATGTAAAGTCTCATTACAACATTTTTCACACTATAATTTGCTTAATTTTCTTTATTTTGTCTATTAACAATGTCCAAACGTGTATGTACATGCATCACAGGATATTTGTGTCATTCTTGTCATGAATTTCCCTTAATTTTATAAATCTAGCATTTTTTGCATCCTAAATGCACACAATTAAATAATATTTTCACTCTTTTTAACGGCTTGTACTTTGCTCAGTGATATTTTTCTTTCTCATATTTAATCTCAAGCATGCTCTTCACTGACACTTCTGTCCACTTGTTAACAAATACAGTAACTTTTATACAACTTTATTAGAGGCTAAATTTAGGGATGCACCGATGTATCAACCGCCAATATTTATCTGCCAATTATGGACTGAATTAAAACCATCTGTAAATCGGTTTTAAGCATGAAAAAGCAGATTTGAGAAACCGATAGTTCTTTAATAATTTGTGAAAACGCCTTCACGGTTGGGATGGTGTTCTTCGGCTGTCAAGCTTCACCTTTTTCCCTCCAAACATGTCGATGGTCATTATGGCCAAACAGTTCAATTCTTGTTTCATCAGGCCAGAGGACATTTCTCCAAAAGTAAGATCTTTGTCCCCATGTGCTCTTGCAAACTGTAGTCTGGCTTTTTTATGGTGGTTTTGGAGCAGCGGATTCTTCCTTGCTGAGCAGCCCTTCAGGTGATGTCCATATAGGACTCGTTTTACTGTGGATCTAGATACTCGTCTACCTGTTTCCTCCAGCATCTTCACAAGGTCCTTTGCTGTTGTTCTGGGATTGATTTTTTTTTAATGAGAACTCTTTGAAGTAGTTTAAGAAGTTCTGATAATCCCCTCCCCTTTTCCACCCATTTTGGATAATGACTTTTTAAGTCATCATTGTGGCATAGTGACTCAATCCAGGTGGCGGAGGACGAATCCAAGCG
The DNA here is from genome assembly GCA_032164185.1 of Moxostoma hubbsi. Taxonomy (NCBI): domain Eukaryota; kingdom Metazoa; phylum Chordata; class Actinopteri; order Cypriniformes; family Catostomidae; genus Moxostoma; species Moxostoma hubbsi. Next base: position 49,497,005 of record JAVLUX010000009.1, on the reverse strand, counting down.
GCCTCCACATCCCATCACGTGACTCGTTGAGCACGTCACCACGGAGACATTGTGCGTGTGGTGGCTTTGCGGCATACACGCTCAACTCACCACGCGCCCCACCGAGAACGAACCATATTATAGCGACCATGAGGAGGTTACCCCATGTGACTCTACCCTCCCTAGCAACCGGGCTAATTTGGTTGCTTAGGAGACCTGGCTGGAGTCACTGGGATTCGAACTAGCGAACTGCAGAGGTGGTTGCCACTTTACCACTGAGCTACCCAGGCCCCGTCATTTTTAGATTATTCATTATAGACTCATTATTAAAATCACATGAAAGGGTTCATTTAAGCTTGAACACTTAAAGTTTTAAACACAACAAACAAATGAACCGAACATATACATCTGCTATGACTTTCTCACTTCTCTCGAGTTTGCATTACGGCATAAAAGACATTTAAAAAGTACCTTAAATAAATGATGAATAAAATAAATCAATGGTTTTAATGAGACCTTCATATAGCAAAAACAACAACCAAAACTTTCATATAAATTGACATGACATTACCCGAAGTTGTAGAAACGTCTAATATATAAAACAGAATTATAATGATAACTATAAATGTACATTTTGATTGACAAAGCTTGCAATAATGTTTCATTGGCATTAGTCACTGTATTGTTGTGAATTGGATTTGACTCGTGTCATTTTCCTCTGTCGTGCTCTGCAGAGTAAGTTGGACGATCGTTTGGGTGAAGCTCTGCATGTGTTGAGGAATCATGCAGTGGGCGGACAGGGTCTCACCGCAGACATGCAGAGTTTACTGACTGCAGCAGTCTCTGGTCATGCGGCCGGTGCGCTGGGCTCCATCAGTCAGGTATTTGGACTGTCCAACCGGCTGATGAGCATGGTGAGTGTTCACATAGATGTTTATACTTGGGTCGGTCCATCCGCTGTGTTCCGTGTTACCGCTCTTTCGTCTCGCAGTGTGTTTTACCTTCTCACTATACTTGCCCTCCAGATGTCCAATCTCAGCGACGATGCCGCAGGTTTACCGCCGTCTGCCGCTCCTCTGCAGGGACACCACGCCTCCCACCAAGCCCCGCCCACTTCACCGTCCGATGTCTTTACCAGTCAGTGCTGCTCTTCTATATCATGATATAAGATTCATTAAGATTCATCAATTTTGTATGTAAGAAAACGGGATAATTTTCTGATGCCTCAAACTGCCGACGGCTTACTTATAGTTGACTCTGCACATTATTGTCGTCTGTCAGATCTCTCCAGCGCTCTGCCTCGTTCCTCACAATCCTCCAGCTCGGATATAAAGCGGGAAGACAAGGAAGATGATGAGAATCTGTCCATCGCTGATAAATCAGAGGACGAGAAGAAGGATGGAAAGAGCCACACACGATCAAGGTACCTGCAACACACATGCTGAGGATGCTTATATTCTGACTTTTTAACGAATACAAATGCTTGTCTTTATATGTGTATTTAAACTACCACTAGAGCTGAGATCGAAGTGAGAGGTGAGGTATGCAAGTGGGACGATAAAGTTGAGCAACTACATTAATCCCTGCGAAACATGCATTCATCACTTTATAAGCCCAATACACACACACACACACACACTAAGACCACGTCCACACTAACACATTTTAGTTGAAAAAGCGTTAATTTTGCTACGTTTATGGCTCTCGGCCACACTGGGGAACAGGACTGAAAACACAGACTTTTGAAAACGCTACTTAAATGCATACTTTGGGAAATGACAATGTTATAAAAACTGAAAACGATGTTTTAACGGATCGTTATGGATGCGGTCTAACACTGATAGGGGGCGTTCACACACAACTACTAGTGCTGCTCAAAGCACTTTTTGAATGCACAGATTTGTCACCACATGGTGCGTTTAGTTTCTCAATAGTACAACATACAGTTCAGAATAACCAAGCACCGTAATAAAAGTAGAGAGAAGATGCTTGTCCTGGTCCCATCGTCTTAAAGTGCATTAATGCGTTGTTATTTATGTTGCTAGTAGTTCACTGTCTTAAAAACGCCAACACGGCCAAAGAGGTGCTTCTGACTTAGGCATGCACCGTTACCATTTTTTCTCTTCCGATACATGAATTCTCAGTATATGCCGATACTGATCTGACATCAGGTTTGACGGAACGTTCCAGGAAGACCGTTACTATTGAGTGTCTGTGTGTGGGCTAGTTTACAGTAGTTCAATGTGCTTCTTATTTAAAATCTGGTGAATGCAGACTATTAGGGACGGGACGCAATTCACTATTGAGTGTGTGCAGTGGTGTCTCAGTGGTTAAGGCTCTGGGTTACTGACCAGAAGGTCAGGGGTTCAAGCCCCAGCACTGCCAAGATGCCACTGTTGGGCCCTTGACCCTATTTGCTCCAGGGGTGCTGTATCATGGCTGACCCTGCGCTCTGACCCCAGCTTAGATGGGATATGTGAAAAAAATTATAATTTTACTGTATCTATTCGGAAATTTATGTATAATGTGCGACAATAGATCAATTGTTATTTTATTTTTTTAAATGATAAAATATTACAGAAAATTGTTTATAGTGGGCTACATGCAGACTGATCATGTGCAGCAATAGAACCGAACAAAACCCGTTCTGTAAAAAGGATGGGCAATTGAAATATTTTAATAATCTGTTTGTCATCATTATTATAAGCTAAATGTAACTTTGTTAAAATGCAAAAATTCTACATTATATTAATCAATATTATATCATGAAATTTAGGGATGCACCGATCAGATACCTGGATCGGTATCGGGTATCGGTCCGAGTCCGAACCAAACCTTGATACTGTGTGTTAGTCATGTTCGTTACTGTCTAGCTCCGAAAATGACATTAAAGAACTATACAAACTCCATTAAAGCAGTTCATATGACTTGTGCATTTTATTCAAAGCCACTTGAAGACGTGCGATTGCTCTGTGAATCACAAAAGACTGTTTAATACATAAATATATAAAATTTATGCGCAGCTGCTAGTGAATGCCGCTTCTCTGTTTACACACACACTCACGGCTATTTTTAGCCTTCACACGGTGCACAACATTTGAGCGCTACTCACAAACAACATCTCAGATGTATATACTCAATAGTTCACTTATAATATGCATTTAGAACGGCACCGGAGGAGCATTTGACCAGAATATGAATAAGAAGAAAATTAAACTACTGTGAACTAGCCTACAAACAGACACTTACTGGACGTCCTGGAGACTTCAGAATGTCAAAATAAAAGCACAAGGGTTTAAAAGTTAAAGGTGCACGATTGAAATATATTACTATTATAATATATTATTATTTATTTACCAATTATAATAATATTTGTTGAATTTGTGAATGAAAAGTGAGCTCAAGTCTTGCAAATAAATTTAAGTCCAGATACAAGCTGAAAAATCTAATTAATAACAAACGGCTTCTTTTCTACTAAACTTGAAGACTGGAATTCCTGTTATTGTTGCTGCAACATTATCCAGTAAACTAGTTAATAATAACGTGTTTCTTAAGCGATACATTTATATTGAATAATGTGTCATTAGAGGTTTGTGTTTCTTTACATATTAAAGAGCAATAATGTAAATATTTTCTAAACTGATTATGCAAAAAACAACAACAGTGGCATCGGATCGGCCGTTACTGAGATTTCCGATATCGGAAGAGAAAAAGTGGTATCAGTGCATCCCTATTGAAATTGCATATATAATAATGATATGAGCTATCACTGTTGAAATCATGTGTATAATGTACAAGTAATAACATTGAGATTACATTCATTTGTATAAGAAATGCTAAAAAGGTTACTGTCGCTTTAAGAGTTCAACGAGCGGCTCACTGTTCCTTTAGCGCATCCGTGCTGCACGAGAGTAACATTTATATTTATTTGTACTTTTTTATCTGACGTTAAAGAACAGAAAGGATATTAAAGACACATTATTCAATGAAAGTTGCGTTACCTCATCTTTGGACACACATTACACGGAGGAAACGATCCGCTTTAAGCTCAAGCACTTTTCATTAAAACAAGGTGATTTTCCAGGTATTCCAGTTCTTACATTTGTAAAACTACATATTTATTAAATGCAGCCCGACAAAGCTGTCTAATGTCTTCAAGAAACTTCAAATAAAATGCAAGAGCCATTTGGACAAGTTTAATGGTGCTTTTATGGCTCTTATGTAATTATTGGAGCTTGATGGTAATGAACATGACTAGCACATAGTATCGGACTTTGATCATGCTCGTCAGACTGATAAATGCTCCGAATAATAACGTCATTATCAGAGAAGATAACGATCCAAGGATTGGACAAATGTATATATGCTAACAAATAAAAAATAACACACATCCTGAGTTTACACCCCATAAGTCTTACATAGGGACACATATTGTACCATTATAAATGATTTCCATTCAACATATTATAAGCTCAATTTACTCACACAAATCTATTCTCAACATGACTAAATATGGCATTAAGTCAGTCATGCTTAATGCACATTAACACTGCTGTGAATATGTAAGGTGGTGTTTAAAACACGAATATACACATCCCTCCGTCAGTGTGCAGTGATTGTTTTGTCTGTAACCCCTCTCACCTCTGTTCCTCTGACACATGAAGTTTTGATGATGAAGATGATGAT